>NXFV01000871.1:0-26170 GCA_002803225.1 Gamarada debralockiae | reverse complement strand
ATAGTATTTAATTATATTCTTTTTTAAGTAGTTTAAGGGAGCTAAGCTTAATTACTTTACTCTTAATAAGGAATTAATAATAATTATTAAGTATTTTAAGTACTAGCGCTAGTACTTAGACAGGACTAGTTATACTATTAAAGTATAGTTAAATTATATAAACTTATAAGAGTTTATAAAACAATCTCGAATAAATAGTAAATAAGCTAAATAGCTAATCTACTTAATTCTTTATAACTTTATTATATAATACTAACTGGGGTCTTTGAACCTTACTAACAGGCTATTATAACGGCCTAATTTCACCTACTAGGCAGGGGAAATCGCTAGTCTAGTATAGAAGGACCTGCTAGAGCGCAGACTTATAGGGCTAGATTCTAATCTGCCGGAGGTAGCTGGACCTGAAGTACTATGTAAAATAGCCAAGTGCTAGCTATATAAAGTAGCTAGAAGGGTACTTGATTTCTAGCTGTATAATACTAAAGGACCTAAGCTTAATAGGACTAAAGCTGGGTCTAAATCTGATTTCCGGCTATATAGTACTATAGGACTTAAGCTTAATAGGACTAAAGCTAGGTCTAAATTTGATTTTAATCTACTAGAGGCAGAGCTATATAATATAGCAAAGGCAACCTAAAGAGTTAATATCTTAAGTCCTTTAAGTATAAAGCCTAGAGACTAGTAGGACCTAAAAAGGGATACTATTAGTCTATAGACCTCTACTTAGACTATTTAAGTACTTTATATATTATCTAAAGTAAAGGATAGTAAGACTAGCTATCTTATTAAGCTTATATAATTATAGGTAGTTACTAGGAGGGAAGTTAAGAATATAATTTAGTATAAGGACCTCTTAAGTAAAAAGATAGTACTTAGTCTAATAGATTTAATTTTAAAGTTCTAGGGAACTAATCCCTTATATAGTAGGCTTAAGAAGAAGCTAAAGTTATATTAAAAGAATATATACTAAGAAGATACTAGCTAAGAAGACTATACTTTAAATTAATAAAGTTTACTTTATTATAAGAGAAGGGCTATTATCCCTTAATAGAAGGTACTAATTTAAGAGCTTTTGTACTTATACTATAATAACTAGCTTATAGGGCACTAAGACATTAATAAGACTAGAGAACTACTATAGTATAAGTTCTATTAGCTAAGGTTAGTAACTAATATTAAAGAGTATATAATTACTTACTTAATCTATTAGAATATTATAATCCTTAGGTATAAGCTATATAATAAGCTTAAGCCTTTATTTATATTATAGTACCCTTAGTAAGAGGTTTTACTTAACTTTATTACTTAACTCCTTAAATTATATATAGGGACTATAAAGTATAATACTATTTTAGTTATAGTAGACTATTATACTAAGATAGTTAAATTTATCTTAATAACTATTATCTTAGCTATACTTAAATTTATAGCTTTATTTTATAAGAATATTAAACTTAAGTATAGTTCCTCTTAAGGAATAGTATTTAATAGAAATACTAAGATTACTTTTAAGTTCTAGGCTAAGGTCTATACTTACTTCTTAATTAAGTAAAGGCTTAGTATTATCTTTTATCTATAAATTAATAAATAAACTAAAATCCTTAACTATATACTTAAGAACTACTTTTAAGCCTATATTAGCCTTAAGTAGATAAACTAAGTAAAGCTCTTATTTAGCGCTAAATTTACCTATAATAATAGTCGAAGCTTAAGTACTAGTATAACCTCTTTTAAAGCCTTATATAGCTATAATCTAGAACTATAAGTTAATATTACTAGTACTAAGAATAGTACTAGTAAGGGGGAAATACTAGTAGTATATAACTAAATTATATATCTTATAGACCTATAGAAATATCTTATAAATTAGCTACTTTAGAGCTAAAAATAATAAGTTAAGTATTATAATTAATAATATTAACTTAAGCTCTTTAAGTAAGAAGACTTAGTTAAGTTATCTATAAAGAACCTAAGACTTAAAGATAAGAAGCTATAACTTAAGTAAATTAGACTCTTATAA
The DNA here is from genome assembly GCA_002803225.1 of Gamarada debralockiae. NCBI lineage: Eukaryota > Fungi > Ascomycota > Leotiomycetes > Helotiales > Hyphodiscaceae > Gamarada > Gamarada debralockiae. The sequence continues at coordinate 24,150 of NXFV01000871.1, read as the reverse complement.
ATTCTAGAATATATTAGTATATAGGCCTACTAACTAGCTCTTCCTAAAAAATATAACTAATTATATAATATATTCTTTATTTAATTTATTAATAAGTATAAGCCTAAGGATAGTTAATCTCTTATATCTTTACTAGAACTAAAGAATAATAAAAAATAAAAGATTAAGGAAGTAAAAGACTAGGCTATTATTAAGAGATAGACTTATTACTTAATAAAGTAGAAAGAATAGCTAACTAAGTATAATCTCTAGGTATTTAAGGATAGTATAAGAAATATATAAGAAGTAATATAAAAGTACAAAAAGGCTAAGAAAGCTAGAGAGACTTAATAATACTAAGTTTAAACTTAAACTATTACCTAAGGATCTAAGATACTAGGGATTTTCCAAGGAAGTTAATGCCTAAAGTATAATATAAGTCTTATAATTATAAGAACCTTGCTTAAGTCACTTAATAACTAAAACTACTATACTATAATATTAGCTATTACTCTTTTTTCTTACTAGGTTTTAATAAGGATAGCTAAGACTACTAGTTCAATACAAGCCTAGCTCCTCATGGACAAGTAGCCTTAAAAGGGGGATAGTTGTAATAAGAGCCTAGCTCCTGAAGATATATAGGCGATTTTATAGGCGATTTTATAGGCGATTTTATAGGCGATTTTATAGGCGATTTTATATAGTAACTATTACTTAAGCCAGGCTTAATATATTTGTATAGTTAAGGATAGTTAGCGATTAGTTAGTAGTTAGTTAATATATAGTTAGTTATAGAGTCAGTAATAGTATAGTTATTATATAAAGGCAAGAGCCAGGAGTAAATAATAAGTAAGGTCTATTAACTCTACTTTAGAAAGACAAGCTTGAGTTTATATTATATAAGTGCACTAGTACTACGGAACCTCTTTTAATACAATTACTATTATCTCCCTTTCTCTGTTGCTACTTCTCTGATATACTGTAATCCCTCCTGCTGCCCTCTAGCTACCAGTAGCTGTTACAGTAGCCTACTCTTTTATATAGCCTAGAGAGCTAGATATCCTTTGTTATATAGAGAGATAGTTTTTATAGGCCTTCTATAGAGAGTATATAATTAGGTTTATAGACTTAGCCTTAGGGAGAGTAAGTATCTAGCGGGTTAACTAAGAGGTTAGGTATCTAGACTAGAGTATTTTCTTTGTCCGTTTATAGAGTAGGTATTATAGGTTAAGACGGGCTGTACAGGCTGTAAACGTCTACGCTATTCTATTAAGCTTAATTTTAGGTAGTAAGATATAGGCTTTCTTAAGGAGAGCTATAGTCTAGGTTATATAGTATACTAGTAGAATAGCCCTAGTACTACTATATACTATCTTCTCTAAGAGTTAGGTATAGGCTCTAATCTAGTTCGTAGTCTATTGTTTTCTAGTTTATTGAAAACTACTAGGCTACTAGGTCTTAGCTATAAAGTAGTCTTTCCGGAGAATATAGGCTGTTACGGCCTATTAAAGGAGAATAGACGGAACTTCTTAGGTCGTTTTCTCTAGAGATCGAAGTATATTCCCTACTAAAAGAGCTTTAGAGACTAGAGTTTAAATATAATATTCAAAGCTAAGTTTATAGTCAAAGAAGACTCCTAGCTAGTATAGTAAGCTAGAGGTCTCGTTTACGGAGTATATACTAGCTATAACTCTAGGTAGATTATCTGTATTCTTCTTATAGCTTCTTATAAAGTAGAGAAGCTCTGACTTAGTTAGATTAAATATAATATCTTTTGATTTACTTTAGGCTAGGGCTTCCTATAAGTCCTCTTAAAGCTTATTATAGTTAGTTTTAAGGTCTATAGAGACTATAAGGAGAGTAATATTATCTATATATCTAAAACGGCCTATAGATTAGCTAAGCTAGAAGAGAGGGGCTATATAAAGTATAAAGAGAATTAGGGAGATAGAGGAGCCTTATAGTAGCCTATATTTAATTCGGGTCTCTAGGCCTATCTTATTATCTAAATAGATCTTTATAGACCTATTAGTTATAAAGGACTAGATCTAGTGGATAAGGTTATTAGGCTAGCTTTGCTCGCAGAGTCTATAGACTAATCTACCTAGTAATACTCTATTAAACGCTCCTTTTATATCTATTATTAAGAGTATAGCTTTAAGCCCTATATTTAGAGCTATTTTTATATTATAAGTAAGATATATAGTAAGATCGACTATAGACTATAGAGGGAGGACTTTAAACTACTAGTCCGAAAGGATCTATAGCTTAATCACGAGCTAGGATATTATGATAGTCTGGCGATTTGTCACCTGACTTCTAGGCGATTTGCTGGCCCCTTGTTAGCGCGAGCTAATAAGGCCGCCGTAGGCTATCGCCTGACTACACGTGACTCACGCGTGACTTACGCGTTTATACGGGAGCCTAGTATATAGTATATCCGGGAGTTATATTAAGTTTTATATATCTACAAAGCTTTTTCCTTCTCTCCTTAGCTTAGTATTTTCGTTAATTTAGTATTTACTATATAGGGTCTTTAATACGTAAGACTCTAATATATAGTACTATTATATTATACTAAGCTCTACTCTCTTCGCCTAAGAAGGCATCTAAGAATATCCTATAAATCTAGCGAATATAGCTAATATAGTACTATAAACTAAAAGTCCTGTAAAGGGTAAAGTACCTAAAAAACAACTTATAACTTAATATCCTATACTCCCTAAGTCCTTCGCTAGTAATACTAGTAATAATAATAAAGTTTAAGTACTTCGCACTTAAATATAAATTAATTAAGCCGAGACAAAAAAGTCGATAAATAATATAAACTAGAAGATAAATTAGCTTGTGATTCTTTTGTAAGCTTAAGACAAATCATATAGTTAATTACACTCTTAACAAACCTCTTATACTCCTTTGCACAATTAACTACCTTCTTAAGTCTTTTAAGACTCTCTTCTAACTATTAAATAATCTCCCTCTTATATTACGCCTACCTCTAGTATATTATATATTAATTACTAATACTTAAGGATACTCCTTAATCCCAATCTACTATTTAATAATATTAACCTTACTTTCAAAGCCTAGTACATTCTAATTAAGGGCAAGCTATAAGCTAATATAGACTATTATACTATAGAGGAAGATAAGATATTTTATCTCTTTAATTATATAACTAAGGACATATAAAAGTACTTACTTCTATAATTTAATAAAGATTCTCTCCTTCGATTTACTTTAGCTACTAAGATAGTCTAATACTTAGCTACTATTTATATAAACTTAAATAAGACGTACGATATACGCTTTGTATATAATTAATTAATAATAAGAGTAAGCTAAATATTTTTAGAGTTCTAGATAATCTTCTTATACTTAGCTAGTAAGAGTTAGGTCCTTGCTTAAGACTTATATATAGACCTATTTAATAAGATTATAATACAATTATAGGAACGCTTAGCTATAACCCTTATTAACCTTAATATATATAAGAAACTTACTATACATTACCTTATACTTAATTTAGAGCTCTAATGGATTATTAGCTATATTAACTAGTAGAAGTAATTTAAAGAGAATAAAACCCCCTCGAGTTCTAAGGCTATAAAGCTAATGTATATACCCTACGAGCTCTAACCTCTTCTTTTGCCCCTAGCAGTGTCTATAGCCCGATTAAGCTTAGCCCCGCTATCTAATAACTAATGCCTTTAGACCCTTGCCTTGAACCCTATACTTATAACTAATAAGTCTATTACTTACTTTAACTATAGTAAGCCTAGTCACTTCTTATATAATTATCCTAAACTAAAGCGTATAAACTTAAAAGAAATTAAAGAGAATAAAGATAAAGCTAAGTATAAGTTAAGAAAAAAAGATACCTAAGAAAAGACTCCTTCTTAAGTAAATTTAAAGTTAATCTATTAAAGGTTAACTTAAGGCAATTAATTAGTAGCTTATACTTAATAATATTATATACCTTATTATATAATAGATACTCTATCAAACTAAAAGTACTAGCTACCTCTAGAGCAAATAGTTTCGTTTTTATTAATACTTACTATATAATTGATATCGCCAAGTTCCTAAACCTAAGGGCCTAATGTTTACTATAACCTATTAGTATCAAGGGCTATAATAGAAAGACTAGTAACTCGATTATATATATCTTATAACTATATCTTACTATTAATAACTAACGATAGTATAATTTACCCCTCTTGATCCTAGACTTTAAAGTATACAACCTAATCCTTAGCTGTAAATAGTTTGTATACTTTAATATTCTTATTAATATTAAATATAACTATTTATACTAGCTAAATTACTTAAAACCTTTATATTCTATAGTTAAAGAGATCCCTGTACTATAAAGTACCCTCTTACTATAACAGGCCATAGACTTATATTAAGCCAATATCAATACACAAGACTATATATTCAAACTCAAAGACTAATGATATACTATAGGCTATAGAGCTCCCTTACTTATATATATTAAGGACTCTAGTGAAGCTAAGACAGATAACTTGACAAATGACTTGACAGACAGTTTTACAGACAACATAAGTAATAGTAAGCCGCCTAATAACGCTAATACAAAAGCTATAGGTGCCCTAAAGGCCGTAAGGCCTGCCTAGAGGCCTATACCACCCTAAACACATAAGTAGAATATACGAGATAGTATATATAAGATAGAAGACAAGCTAACTAATACAATACAACTAAAGCTAATACTATATAAGAGATAACCCTATCCCTAGACTATAAAGACTTACTTAAAGGCTATAATTAATATTACTATAATTAGTACCTTTATAATACATTATAATCTACAAGTCAAAGACAATAAAGTATTTATAACTAGCCTATATAAAATCGACTATATCCTTTAAGAGTACAAAGAACTAAGGGATAGAGGGGGCCTTACTAGCGCAAGCTAATAAGGGGCTACTTAAGCTAACTTAGAACTAGATATAAATAAGCCCAAAGACTAAGAGAAGGCCTTAAAAAAGGTCTTACTAGAATAGTACTAGGACTTTAAGGATATATTCTCAAAGACAGAGTTAAATAAGCTACTCCTATATTACTTATACAATTATAAAATCGATCTTAAAGGAGAAAATAACCTTAGTTATAGCCCGCTATATAAGATAATAAATAAAGAGCTCAAGACTATTAAGTAATACTTAATTAAGAACCTTAATAAAGGGTTTATTAAACTAAGCTAAGCTCCCTTTATAATACTAGTACTCTTTGTTAAGAAGTCTAATAGGTTATTATAGTTCTATATCGACTTCTACAAGCTAAATTAGCTTACCTATAAAGACTACTACCTATTGCTATTAATTAATAAAACACTAGCCTAAATTAGTAAGACTAAGATCTTTACAAAGCTTAATATCTAATAAGTATTTCATTATATATATATAGACCCTTAGTTTAAAGAGCTAATAATATTTTAGACTTAGTATAGCTTGTACAAATATATAATACTACTCTTTAGCTTAACTAATAGCCCTATAACCTATTAGTACTATATAAATAATATCTTATTTAATTATCTTAATAACTTTTATATAGTATACTGTAGAGGGGCGAAATGCGAGTATAAGCGCTTCCCGATTGCGCTGTGTGTCGCATGTGCTCTCAGTAAGGGATGAAACTAAAATGAAAACTAACGACGTAAAACGAAGGTCATGGTGCTCGAACGCACTGCAGAATGTATGCGAAAAACGAGATGTATGATTGCGATGTTATCTAAGTGCTACTCCAGCTGCGAAGGCCATTTATCCCCCGCTGACACGTGACGAAACTAGCTAAGCGAGGTTCTTACAATTGTAAGACCCACTAAAACCTGAAAAGTAAGGCAACAACAACCTTCCCAACACATTTCCCTGCCACAATACTTAAACGATATCCTAATTTATTTGGATAACCCCCTTAAATACAAGCTTTATATTAAAAAGGTCTTATAGCGCTTATATAATACTAGCCTATAAGCCAATATCAAGAAGTATAAATTTAAGGTAGTAAAGACAAAGTACTTAAGCTTTATTATTTTAACTAATAGTATTAAAGTTAACTTTAATAAGATTATAGTTATTTGGGACTAAAAGGAGCCTACTATAGTTCGAGAGATATAATTATTCCTAGGATTCTATAACTTCTACTATCGCTTTATTCGGGACTATAGAGTAATTATAAGGCTACTTGTATACCTTATAAGAATAAGAGTCCCCTTTTACTTTAGTAAAGAATATTAAAAGGCCTTTAAAGAGCTTAAGGCTTAACTAATATTATCTAAGATCCTCTATTATTATAACCTTGAACTATAGTTTATAATTAAGATTAATGCCTTAAACAAAGTGATTACTAGAGTACTCTTATAACTATACCCTAATGGCTAATAGTACCTAGTTATATACTTCTTAAAGACAATAGCCCCTACTAAATGCAACTATAGTATATATAATAAAGAGATACTAGCTATTATAAAGTTATTAGTAGAATAGCGCGTAAAGCTTCAGAGGACTACTAAGTGTATTTAAATTTATATAGATTATAAGGCCCTCGAGTACTTTATAACTACGAAGCAGCTTATAGGTTAATAAGCTTACTAGGCCGAAGTACTAGCTAGTTATTACTTTATAGTGATATATCGGACAGGAAAGTAGAATATTAAGGCGGATATACTAATACAACGTAATAATAAAATCGACCTCTAGAACAAGCTAAAAGCTAAATACTATATATAAGCCTTCTTATTACAAGACTAAGTTAACCCCTATGTCCTTTAAGATCTAGGCATTAATATTAACAAGATCGAGCTAGCCCCTATCGAGGAGCCTTAGTTCAATGAACTAGTTAGTCTTATTAACTATATACTACAAAATAACTACAAAGCCCCCTTACTATAAGCGCTCTAGAAACAGGTAATACGCGAAGAGTTAGAGCTTATACTAGAGGACAGTCTACTGCTTTACGGAGGCCGCCTTATAGTATCAGCAGTCAGTTTACAGACCGAAATTATCTAGGAAGCTTATAACTAAGCCTCGACCGCTTACCCTAGCTATAATAAGACCTATAAGCTCTTACGACCTAGATACTACTAGCGTAGGATGCTTACGGACATTGAACGATTCGTATGCAACTATCAACCCTGTCGACGAGCTTATATACTATAAGACAAGACCCCTAGCATACTATACCCACTACCTATTCTAGAACACCCTTAGTAATATATGACTATAGACTTTAAGTCGATGCCTAAGGATCGATTAGGTTATAATAACGTCTTTGTAGTTGTTAACCGGCTGAGTAAGCAATTAGTCTTTATACTATGCCACAAGACTATTACAGCTAAAGGTATATGTAACAGCTATAGGTAGCTGGAGGGCAACAGGAGGGATCACAGTATATTAGAGAAGTAGCAACAGGGGAAGGGAGACAATAATAGTTGTATCTAAAGTAGCTAGACAGAGGTTTCGTAGTACTAATACGCTTGTGTAATATAAACTCAAGCTTGCCTCCTAACTTCATAGATAATAGAGCTTATATATATATATTAGTAGTCTAGCCTATACTCTGCCTTTAGCTGTCTTTCGCTCTTATAGCCGCCTTACAGTCCGTCGTTCGCATACATAGCCGTTTTATGGCCCGGTTTCCGCTTGTACAGCTGTTTTACAGCCTGGCCAAATGTTGAGCTACTTTGGAGGCTTGCTGGCGCGCGCCAACAAGGCTCTTGTTACAGCTCTTGTTACAGTATAGCTTAAATTTATATTAACTGAATTTACTAATACTACAGACCACTAGAGTCAATTGTCTTTGACCGTGGACCCTAGTTCGTATCTCGATTTTAGACAAAGTTTTATTGTATTCTAAGTATTAAGCTTAAGCTCTCGACTACTTTCTACCTATAAACTAATAGCCAAACCAAAATTATAAACTAGTACTTTAATCAGCGCTTACGACCCTTTGTGAACTACTACTAGGATAACTAGTTAAAGTTACTACTAATAATAGACTACGCGTAGCTTATATTCCCGTATAGTAGTATTAGAATATTACTATATAAACTAGTCAATAGTCAACTCCTAAGAACCTCCTTCGATTAGAATACGCCTATAGTAACTACTATAGCCGAAAAATTAGGCTAAGAGAAGGCTTACTAAGTCGCGATATATATGCAAAAGGCACTAAAGCTAGGCAAGGAACTAATAGCTAAAGCTTAAGCTAAGAAGGAGGCTGATATTAATACTTACTAGCGACTTATCGACTTTTAAGTAGATAATAAGACTTACGTCTCTATAAAGAACTAGAGGACACAACAGCTTAGCCGCAAGCTAGACTACTAAATAGCAGGTCTATTCGATATTACTCAGCAGATTAGTAACTTATACGAAGTCAAGCTCCTAGGTACTATAAAAATATATAATATCTTCTTACCTAACCGATTGCACAAGGCAGCAGACGACCCGCTACTAGGGCAAGTTAACGAACTATCTCCTCTAATTATTATTAGTACTAAAAACGAATAAAAGGTATAAGAAATATTAGCGTTAAAACTAGATAAGGGACAGCTCTACTATTAAGTCCACTAGCTAGGCCATAATAAAGACCTTGAATAGTACCTAGCATCGAACTTCAAGTATATACTATATAAGCTACGAGAGTACTACCTACGCTATCGAGACCGACCTAGACTACCTAGGAAGCTAGATACCTAGCAAGAAGTATAGGAGTAAGGTCGAGACGAATATAAGGAGCTAGATAATAATACACTAATATCTATATACTTGTGGACAAGCTTTTTTCAAAAGAGGAGGTAATATGATAGTCTGGCGATTTATCACCTAACTTCTAGGTGATTTGCTGGCCCCTTGTTAGCGTAAGCTAATAAGGCTACTATAGGCTGTCGCCTGACTACGCGTGACTCACGCATTCATACGGGAGCCTAGTGTACAGCGTGTCCGGGAGTTATATTAGGTTTTATATATCCGCAAAGCTTTTTCCTTCTCTCCTTAGCTTAGTATTTTCGTTAATTTAGCATTTACTGCGTAGGGCCTTCAATGCGTAAGACCCCAATACGTAGTGCTGTCACAGATATTTTCCAGGCTAAGAGCTATTCTAGTTCTTTACCTAGGATAGAGAGGAGGGCAATTAGTCTATAGGCTCAGGGTAATATATAGTCCGGTTTATTAGGTTTTAGGATAACCGCGAGGATTACGGACCGGAACGTAGCTAAGTAATAGCCTAAAGTAAGGTATACTTAGAAGAGTCTTAGTATATAAGCTTTAATCAAGAGCTAGGCGGTCTGTAAGATAGCCGTAAGAATCTCATCCTGTCTAGGGGCTATATTTCTAGCTTATAGAATAGCTATACAGATATCTAGAGTTATAACAGACGGGAATCAGATATTCCTTATAGCTACTATAGGTAAGTTAAAGGGAATATCCCTAGCTTTAGCTATATTTAATAGAAGGTTATAGATTAAGATCTTACGCTTGTTTATAATATTGTTAATAAGGCCCCTAGGAGGGTTCTAAGGGTCTATAAATAGGGGGCTATAGTATATCCTAGTTATCTTATACTATTTTATTATATTATAAATATCTTTAATATCTTATACTAAGTTAAGTTTCTTCTCCTAGTATCTTCTTTTCGCCTTATGGACTATATTACAGAGCGTACAGGCTAATAGATTTATCTGTGATTATTAGTTATCCTTCATTATAGCTAAGTATAATTCATTCTACTATAGGTATCCTATACTCTATCCTAGAGATCTCTTCGCGGATCTATTAAAGGCTTTACTAATAGTATTAGTAAGGCCTATAGCTAGTTTATTAATATCTTCTATTATTAGGTTATCTATAGTTACTAGGAGAGAGTAGTACTCTTTAGTTAGTAAGGAGAGAAAAAGCTCTAGATTAAGTGTATCTATTTAGAGTCTTTTTATAGACTATAAATAGTATAAGTTCTAGTTAATAAGTATTAGTAGTAGACTATAGTCTAAAGTTATATCTAGATAGTTTACTAGGTATATTATAGTAGAGTATAGTCTAGTAATAAATACTAGGTCTAGAATATAGCCTTAATTATATATACTAATACCTACTTTAGATATATAAGTAAAGAGATTCTAGTCTAACCGGATTTCAAAGCCATCCACCCTTTGTAGGCTCCATGGCATCAACGTGGCCCCAAGTAACTGCATGGTTCGACGATAAGAGATTTGGTTTGCGCAGATCGTGGTTTACTTTCCTGGCTAAATAGATAGTCAGCTTGGTATCAAATTGACCATAGTACAGCGCAGAACCTTTCTCTTTATCCAAAGTAGGCAAAAGATAATTTCTGCAATATAATGCCAGTTATCGGAAGTGAGTGATGAAAAGTGATTTTATAGCTCGTCGAGCGCGTTACACGCGATGTTGAGGGGAAGGTTGGTTACTGGTAGCTGACTGCGGTTTCCTGTTGGGGAATCACACACATGCACATTATTATTCAAAAGGCCTCTTTCAAATTTTATTGGAAGAGAAACTGTCGTCAAACAAATTGGGCTGCGGTGCAACTTTCCACCGAGCTGAACATAAGCTTTACAGAAAGCTTGTCAGAGACCCTAGCTTGTACCACCCCAAGGGCCATGCTTGCTACGATGATCGACATTTGACCAAAAAGTATATCTAATAGTCGTTGCTGCCAAACGGGGAGAAGGTGTCGTGCAGCGAGTGCAGGATAAGATGGGCAAAAGGACACCCCTGAACCACCCATCTTCCGCCAAGCAGCAAAAGCAGTACAACTGGAAGTCCTGGAAGATCAGTCCCACCTTCCTGATCCCTCTGATCATTCTGGCAGCGGTTCTAGCCGCCATTCTCGAGTTCTTGGTGCAATTAAGCAATAAGCCTGTTTCTTCATCGCAATTGCTATCAACCTGGCTAAGCTGGTACACCAATAACTCTCCCAGAAATGTCGCCCAAACGATTCCATCCACATCAACCTTCTTGAATGCTTCAACCTCCAAATCCGGCCTCTTAACGTTCACAACCATCTCCTCAATCCCTCCATTCTATTATTTCCTCTGGGTCTACCTCCCGACCATCGTCTTCGTCCTCTACGGCGTGCTATGGGAGACCGTCGATGCTGAAATAAAGCGTGTGGAACCATTTTATCAAGCTTCTCGGCCTCAGGGCTCACTTGCGAAGCACTCAGTCTTTGCTGAATACATCAGCTTACCACCATTTTTGTCGCCGATACAAGCATTTCACTGGCGGCAGTGGGCCGTTTTCTTCTGCTCGGTCAGTTGGGTGTTAATGGGGACTGTGTCGCCGGTACTGCAATCGCAGCTCTTCAACACGCAGACGAGTTTGTCGCAGGTTGGGTATTTTGATCCGAGTTATCTTGGAGAGTTCAGGGCGTTCACGCACTTGAATGGCAGCGCGGTTCCAAGTGACGCTGATGCGCCGATCACCGGGATTGTGTGGGGTACTGAGTTTTGGGAGTTGGGCGACCTTGGTATCAATGGGCAAGATGAAGCTGGTGTGACAGATATGGGAGTGGTGCAAAGCGTGGTTTACGTGGATCCAACGCTATCAAGGGCTCAAGAAGCGGTACTACTCTTGGTGGTTGTCACTGGGTCTGTCTTAGCGTGGCTCTTGCAGTCGAGAAGGAGCGGTATGAAGGACTCGTATGAGAGCTTCGCGGTGCTTGCTAGTCTCGCCGCTGCGCACGATGACTTCCTCCCCCCTTTTGTGCCTCTGGCATCTGAGTCTTCAGAAAGCGCGCGAGCTGCTCTGGAGAATAGGACGGTTCACCTGGGCTGGAAAGATTCCAGCCGTTGTCCCATCTATGGCTTCTATTTCCTTGACGAGCCACCAGCCAACACAAAGGCAACTTGCCGAGAGATAAACGAAGCAGTCTTCATGAATGTCAGAAAATACCTTCCAAGGAGTTTCACCAGACCATTCTCAACCCTGCGATGGGCTCTGAGACTCAGCATGATCGCCCTCTTCATCCTCCTTCTCTTCACCCTCCTCTACGGCGGCGTCGACCGTAATGGCGCCTCTGCAACCGGCGAGCTCACCTGGCAAACCGTCTCTTCCAGCGCCCTTCTCTCCACCATGCTCTCCATCGTTGTCGCTGCCGTCACCAAATCCGTTTGGAAAGTCGTCGAGCGCGAGACTCGCACCCTCTGGGTCTTCCGCTCTCTGCATACCAGACCGCGCTCTGCTTGGCCTGCCTTCGCACGGGATTATACCTCTATCCCACCTCTCGGTGTCACTTTCTCTGCGTTCATGCACGGACAAGGAGTTTTGTTCTTCGTGAGTATGATGTCGAATTTCCTCGAGCTGAGCCTTGTTTGTTTTGGTGTCGTGGCGTCAATGGCGCAGGGTCAGGGGTACACGGTGAACGGAGTGTATGTCAATCAGTGGATTGCAGTGGCGTTACTGATTGTGGTTGTGTTGTTCGTGCCATTCTATCGGCAGTTCTTTGTGTTGAGGCTGCCGGGGTTGGAGAGGAATCCGAGTAGCTTGGGAATGATGATGTCTTATATTTGTGCTAGCAGGCGGCTGTGCGAGAATCTGAGACCTGTGGCAGAGATGAGTGAGAAGGCGAGGGAGAAGTATCTTCAAGGTCTTGAGGGAGATTATGGGTTTGGGAGAGTTGCAAGTGCAGATGGACGAGTTGTGGGGATTGAGAGACTGGATTCGATATCGACGAGCGGAAACTAACTCCGAATGCCGTGCTCGACTTTCCTTCTTAAGACACTCATATTTTCAGATTTCAAAAAGAACGTTTCACAACTTCGACTTCCCTACCTGCTCAACTAACCTCCTCGGCTTCACATCAACCTCCTCCCACGACGGCACATTGCCCGGCATGCCCCTTCTCAAATGCCCCTTCATCCTCGATTCTCTCTTCTCCAAAAATGTTCTGATACCCTCCTCCTTATCTTCCATCCCGTACAACTCCCACATGATCTCCGAGTCCAACAGATGCCAGGAGGGTTCGCAGCATGACTACGACACTTGTGTCATATTTCGAGGGCTTTCGCTCGATGATGTCTTCCACCATAGTCTTGACCTTCGTAACCGTGGCCAAGTCGCCAGAGCCTAGTGTCAACTGGATGGGTGCTTTCGTTTCGGTGGTTAGAGACTTTTCGGTATCTAAAGACTTCTCTTATCCATCGTCGTAGGTAAAGAGTTTAGAAAGGTCTGAAAGAATTTTGCCCAAAACGGAGCGTATTACGTTAAAAAAATTGTATATTCCACTTCACATCGACAATAATAAGTGGTGTAGGTGCAGCATATTTCCAACATGGGTGGGGTCTCTGTGAAGAGAAACGTTGATGGAAGTTGAAGCAAAGAAAAGAGTGAAAAAGTTCTGATCAGCCCACTGGGGCTGGGATTTTAACTAGGCGGAGCTCTAAGCGTGCTCCACACCAGTGATCGAGCCTTCTATCCAATGATTTCAATGAACATGCCGGTGGTGACGTCCCATCTAGCGATCTAGGGATTTGTCAGCTGAAGAACAACGCGATCGAAAGAGGAAACTCACGAAATCCGCGTGGAGACTGTAACCCGTGGGATCTCCGCTTGAAAGCACAAATGGTTGGTTCCCCTGACCAGGAGTCCACTCGTCTGCAAACAATGGAGTGTTCCAGTGGTTGGCCGGACCATGTTGTTCTTGTAATCAGTGATGTTATATGCGGGGTGGTAGCAAGATGGGAAGTGGATATCGGCACGAAGTGGGATTATCATAATCCATCTGTGGCAGATTAGACCACAAAACATAGATTTTCACGGGTCATCTGTATAAGCCGTGATACTACATAGCTCTTGTTTCATAGCTAGATCAGCATAAGATCCAATCAATCAATCAAAGTTAAGTTCTTATACTGCCTATTAATGTCACTTATTAACGTACCCGCTAAGCCTATTTCGTTTGCGCTAACCAATAATAGACTGCCCAACAACGTTAATATGCATCCCGCCTTACGTAGAGGGTTTAGTCAACACGCCACACTAATTTCGTCTCGTCTATAGCTGGGGCCCAAAACACTGGATAGAGACCTAAGTTACCATGCTCAGTTTGATACCGGAAGCCATTGTCATCGCAATAACCGTTCTCCTGATCCACATTTACTATTGCCCTGAAGGTCCTCATAGCATCGTTCTTATTTCCCAGACACTTAAGGAACATATGATGTACCCTTCTAACATTAATGCAACTAGCCTCCTCCGTATCTTTTCGCTTCTCAGCTTGGACAGTGTGAGGGCGCCGAGATGTGTGCTCGCCAACTCTATGGGGCGGAAGCGGGTAACTCTGCAACCGCCTCCTCCAGCACTGTGGGGTCATTTTCGGCTTTATTCCAAGTCCCAATGATTCTTTTGAAGGAATTCGACAGTTTGGCAAAACAGTAAATTTGCAAAGCAACGAAAGGAAAGCCATTCTCAAAGATTGCCTTCCTCCATTGATACTTGAAGAGAGAGAGAAAGCCCTTAAAGCGAAGTAAGAGAAGCTTTCGACGACTTTTCAATCAAGGTTCAAAATATCGTTTTGATGAAAACTTGAAACTTATTTTTTTTAAAGGCTCTTTGGAATTAGAAGGAAAATATCAACGATTATTCAAATGAAATGCTCCCAAAGCAGTGAACCGAAAAGAGGAGTGAATGATTCGCGTGACAGCGCGGGACACTCCATTGTCAGGAATATTGCCTGAAATATCGGATCTTTAGTACTGATCTGACCCGATTAATCTGATCAGATATCTGAAGGCTCTGTAGACTCGTCCGTAAGGTACACATGTACGAGCTGTACAGCGCTCTCTATATACAGGCTCTGCTGACAGGTAGAACTGAAGCAAGAAAAAAACAATCAAGTTTATCGGAAGAATCACTTCTACGAAGCTCTTTTACTAGCGTCCACCTGACCCTGCCCTGCCCCACTAAGCCATAAATCTGACATCCAGGTTGCTATGGGACCATATTATCAAGCAGTTACTCAGAGACATACTTGTTTAGGCACAGTATTTTCCTTTGAAACCTCAACTTATACTCAGGTAAATGGTTTAGAAGAGTCTATGCAGTAAGCAGACGCAGACCTCAAGTGATGTCTTTGGAAACAAAGTCACAAAAGTAGAGTAGTCTCTTCGACGGCGAATGATAGTGGCCAAACGAAGGGTGTTCCCCCAGCTTGTTCTACGAATATAAAATCCTCAAACTCGCAAGATCATTTCAAAAAAGGTTGGCCAAAGTGCAAATACTCTCCAGAACAGTTAGGTGTTTCGACTCTTGCATAATAACCGAGGCAATCAGGGGGAATTGCTTGTAGCGAAACAGCGGGATAAGTTTGATAGGATCTTTAACGCTCCAGGGCTGAAATACGCCATCACTCTCCTCACCATAGATGCCATTTCTTGGGACCTTGGCTGACGATTCTGTTTCAGCTTCGGGTCATTTTTATCAGTGTGGAGTCGGATCATTGGCCTCTCGGTTGCAACGCCGTCCCACCATGGTAATATGCCGCATTGGCATTTGCGACCCTATTTACGTAGGTTTTGTAGCGCCGTGATTAAATCTAAGAGGGAGATTAGTGGTTGTGATTGAAATACTTTGAATGACGGCAGCCGTTCGCAACTTTTCTGGCACTCCTGGTAGATTAATTACAATCGAGTTGGAAGTCAAAAATGGGCTCTGCAGCGGGGGATTACGATTTCATTACTATTGGCAGTAAATGGAAGTCCACAAAGACATTTTCAAATTCAAATGTTGATTTGCGACTATGAGGCACATCGGGATGCGTACTTACCAGCAGGCTGGGAAAACTTGAGAATTTCGCCTCGGTCTTGATCCAGAGCAGGCTAAATATTGGATCGAAAAGCGCAGGAGGTGCCTTCTACTAGTGAGACAATTAACATTGGATTCAAGCAGTCATTGTCCGAACTAGACTTGCAGCGGCTCAAGGCAGGCAAAAATTCGGAGTAAGTCCGCACACTGATGTTCTCGGAGAGATGTTGATTGATTCTATAAATGGAATTGAATGGTGATATCAATTCAGGGGATCCGACAGGCTTGAGATTAGTCCTACTACTTACCACAAAGGCCTTTGAATCACCTCTGCAACTGCAATATTTATCTTCCCAGCTTGCAAACCTAACAATCATAACCGATAGCATAGTATCGAAAGTCGTCTTGGATAATGTGAAGAGGGCGGCTGGGGCTCCAAAGATTTCTGGAACAACCTCTAAAGCGTCCAAGGAAGCGATCATCTCAACAGGATAGGTAGACGCCCCAAAGATTCTTTCTGGCATTGGACCTGCCCTTGTCAAATTCTCCAAAGTGTCCACCTTTTCAGCAATCACTGAGAAACAGATCGCTGGCCCCGAAGGCGATTCTGACGAAGAGTTGTTGGAACATTGAAAGAAGTCGCTGGGTCCTATTTGGTAATTTGCTGGGACTTGTAAGATAGGAAGGGAGGGCGATGAGAAAGGGGTTGTGGATACGGACTTCCGAGTGAGAGTATTGAAGGGCTGAGAATCGTGGATCTTTCAGTTGTACCGGTGCGGCCGAATAATCATACCCAGTGCACGGCATATTTGATTGGAGAGACGGCTGCTGAGGAAATGATTGAGGAATATTGATTGTAACTTTCGGGAAGGGTGAATAAACAATGTAGCGTTGATCCGTTTGAGAAGAGAATTGGCTCAGGGAGTTTCGAAATGCAGCCGACGGTCAGCATGCGGGTAATTGTTTGTGACTAACTGGAAATATTGCTCGCGAAGGGATGGAAGAGATTTCAAGTCCCTCTGTTAATCGCAAAGTCTCCAAAGTCGAAGTGCGAGCTGTTAGAACTTCATGTATGCTGCCATTAACCTTACTGCGTCAAACAGATAATTGAGGAGCAGCAACAACAACAACAATAATTCAGATTCAGGATACTTTCAAAAGATGGCACTGAGAAATCCCCATCACACAACGTGTTTGACTCCATTTCCTTTAGCCTAACCATGGAATTTCTTTGGGACATTCAAACCTCGTGACATCTGGACAATGAGATCGCTATACAGGGGTATGGCTTTAAGCGGAGGTGAGAGCTTAATTCCGTGCTGCTCCGTCTAACGCCCGGTGAACCAGAATTGGCTGCTCAATAGCACGAATAGCTATGAAAACCCGCTTTATTTCATTGGTCATTCCATATTTGGAGAAAGCCTCAAAGTGACCAGAAGGCGCTTTACCCGATTCTGGAAAACCCGCGAGGTCTGCCACATAGACATCGAAACTATCCATCTTGTCCTACAAGAATACGATATAAAGAGACAGAACAGCTCACTGACAAAATGCTCGATTTCCTTATCAGTTTTTCAAGACGTTCAACGAAAAAAGATAAAGAAGACAGGAATTCAATAAAGTAAACTCAGAGTAACTAACACCCATGGTGGCCCGCAAAGTTGTTCTCGTCACCGGCGGTAACGGTATCGGGATAGGCTACGAGACCGTCAAGGCGTTGATGGAGTCTACAAAGCCCTACCACGTTCTTCTCGGCAGTCGTTCTCTCGAAAAAGGGAAGCAGGCGATTGAGACTCTCCAGAAGGAATGTCCGCAGTCGACCAACACCGTTGAAGCGGTCCAAATCGATCTGACTAGCGACGAGTCGATTGAAAAGGCTTTCGTTCAAGTCAAGGCTAGTCCAGGATATATCGATTGTCTCGTCAACAACGCTGGTATGCCCCCTCCTAGGCCCTACGAGATACCACGTGATCTAACATCCCCCAGGCGCAACCTTTGACATTGAATTCCTGGCCGGCAAAGTATCTCTTCGCGACTGCTTCAACAAGTCCTACGACGTGAATGTTGCCGGCACCAATGTCCTGACCTGGACGTTCATGCCGCTTTTGCTCAAGTCGGCTGACCCCCGCCTGATCTTTGTGGCCGGTCTTTCCCAAATCACACAGGCGGCTGAGAAGTATTGGCCCACACCGCCCCAGCCTGCTGGATGGCCCAAGAAGATCCACTTTGAGACCATCGGGTACCGTTGCAGCAAGACGGCACTCAACATGCTGATGCTGGACTGGAACCACAAGTTGAAGGAGGATGGGGTGAAAGTTTGGGGTGTTGGGCCTGGGATGCTGGCTACGAATTTGGGGAACATGAGGGAGAAGGCGATTGAGATGGGTTGTGGACATCCGAGCGCTGGAGGGGATATTATTAAGCGTGTTGTAGAAGGGGAGAGGGATGCTGATGTGGGGAAAATTGTTGCGAAGGACGGGGGTTTTGTGCCATGGTAAGAGGAGCGGAATCAGATGTATCATCAACATGAGCTCCTCATGAAGTAGGGAATGTTTGATTGATTGATTGATTGATATTTCTTACATCGATTGTGCCATAGGGCCACGCGGGCATCTGCTACTTACACCTAAGGGAAACCTCTTTGGACAAAAACCCTTAGACTCAACCCATCATTCTCTTTCTATGAGTCGGCGCGCCGCCAGTGTTCCAAAGCACATAGTTCTACCGTCACGTTCTCTCTATTGTCTTTGATTTCCTTGCCCTAATTTCAAAATCCAACAAGTTCTAGCTACAGCTATTACAGGCTTAAATGTGAAATTCGTGGCTCGCAGTACAGATCTGTAATGTTCAGAAAACCCCCCTTGCCCCTTTGCCTGCCAAAAGCCCTCACCGACACTTCGCCAGCAAATGCCCAAAGTGACTCCTTCTGCTCAGAAATTGCGCAATCCCTTAAATCACACTCTAGGGAAAGTGGTCTACATTTGAATAGCCGGCATGCTATTTATTCCTCTGTATTATTATACTAGACAGTGGTAGTACTCTAGTCCTTCTTAGGCTTCCGAGGCTTCCGGACGCCTGCCCTTGCTTTTAGCCTGGGGACAAAGCCACGTGACAGAACTAGGGGGTGACCAAGCTATAGTTTTCTGTTGGTCTTCGCTGACGAACCTTTTTTCACCTTAGGAGACATACATTTTCAACGAACCAAATGGCCGCCGACGAGGACCAGGCCGGGGGGGAGTATCGCGTGGTACAAGTGGATAGTGGTTGCGGGGATAGGGTCTCCGTTACAATTATCTGTAATGGCAAACGTGTTATGTGAACTTCCTTCTAATTGGTTCCCTAGATAGCACGATAGAGGGACCTCTAATCGAGTGCTACGAGGCTGTTGGTCTTGATGAAGATGAGAAAGAGGAAGAGACTGTTTAGCAGGAAATTGAAGACATCATTTATAATATAAGGCCAATTTTTGCTCGGCTTGCACCCTCTTTCCGCAACTAAAACCTCCAGTTTCTTGCTTATTAGGCATCATTTGTCTTAGTGAAGAAGTATTATCACCCCCTGGAAATTCGAAACTTGACCATGACCCACCCTCGAGGAAAATAGCCCTTTCTTTTCTCGTCAGACTTGGACGGAGTTGTCAGATGAGCTGGTTGCTATGGCAACAGTTGTGTACACATATCTCGGGTTCTGGCAACCCTCCAATTTTCCTTCCTTAGAGATCTCAATACATACATGATTTTACCACACAATATCGTCTGATTCGACAGTTATGAGCCCGGCCTTGCTTTAATAGGTCGACTCGTACTATCTTCCCCTGTTAATCACGATTTGTTGCTCTTTTCAGACGATACTCTCCGTCAGATCTTCTACGCTACACCATTAAGCGTCAGCTATACTATCAAGCTCTCGATCTGTCGATAACTCATATCACATTATCCAATATGGCGGACACAATCACGAAAACGCCATTCATACTCAAGGAACCCAAGGACTGGGGAAAATGGGCTGAGCTGAAGAAGTCAGCCTGCAAGGAATTCGATATTTAGGACCAAATTGACCCTGACGGATCGGGTCAGACCCTGAAGGAACCAGCCAGACCAACGCCTAGCGATGTCAAGGACTGCCGCACACTAGCACGCAACATTGCGACGCCCGCTGTAGACGACGACTCTCTCATATCAACGCAACGAATGCAGTACCTGAGAAATGCATCGAAAATCCGAAAGACAAAGACTCTCTTTAGTTACTCCGCAGTATATCTGAAGGCTTTCCCATCAAAATCTGCTCCCCATCCCTCGTGCATCCTATCCCCTAGCAGACTATCTCCACCAAGGTCTTGATGAAGATACCACAACGAACGAGCGTTTACGAAGGCCCAGCCGGTGTATTCAGGAGGATATTCATCCCATTGAGGACCAAAGTGGCTATCAACTGCCTTGATATACAACACCGGCTCATCGGTCTTAGGAAGCGGTGTCGGGGCATCACGAACAGCTTCCAGAACCTCCTGGTCAATAAGTAAACACATATGCGTGTTGATGTGAGGATGTGCTGTGCAGAATGGGGATATCTTAGGAACCACAAAGTCAGGAAGCTCGTTCCAGTCGCGATAACCCATCAAGTCCACGTAGTGATTCATAATCTCTTCAATGGTGGCGCCGTCGAACTTGGCTTTGTCGTCCATAATTTCGTTCTTGAGGAGAGCGCACGCTTGACGATTGGGTTCGGGGTTGAGCTCATACGCGTCGAATTTGGAGTTACATTCCCATATCGATTTATGGATGTAGGCGTCTAGCTTTTTTGTAGTGTCCGGCCAGAGTATATCCGATTCGGGGGTATAGACGGTACGATAGAGGACGAAGCCCCAATTCGAGGTCCAGGTTTGAGTTAAAAACCTCCGAACATCCCAGCTCTTCTGATTCCTCTCCTCTCCAGTTGACTGCGACAGTGTATGGGGCCAGCCCCAATCTTGTGTCATGATCGAGCGCGTTGAGTGGAAGAATCTGGGCTGATGCAGACTGAAAGCTACGCGACTTGTTCGCGCTAGGAGGCTTGGTCGGAAGAGACAGTACAATCTGGAGGAAGAGAAGGCCATAGGCAAATGATAAAGGCGAGGCCGTGTAACTAGAGGTGGTGTTGCTTGGTTTTTACTGCTATTGTAAGAGATGAGGTTGACATGACATGACATGAAATGGAAAAAAAGGGGGGTAACAGTGGGTGTCAAGATTATTTACGCACGGGCCAATGCCACCAAAAATCAATACCCCTCTTAATTTTTATATATTACTACAATTCAACTAACGTGGTTTATCAGGACCCTGCGCACGCCCCCACTATTTTTCTATCTACCAACTTTAATACGCGTTTTCTTTATAACAAAGTATGCAGATTCAAACCCAAGAAGCACGAATCATTTTAGCCATTGAGGCTATTCGAATGTCTAAAAATTTAAGCCGTCGAGCTGCAGCAAAGATCTATAATATTCCTGAATCCACGCTTCGATCAAGAATGAACGGCCACACTTCTTTGCGCGAACGCCGGCCAGCAAACCACAAGTTGACTAAATTAGAGGAAGAGGTGATTGTTCGACATATACTCGATATGGGTGCAAGAGGATTTCCGCCCCGGTTAGCTGGTGTGGAAGATATGGCGAATTATATCCTCGAATCTCGCGGAGCACGACGCGTCGGAAAGCTCTGGGCGCATCGATTTGTACAGCGTCGACCACAGTTAAAGACGCGTTTTACACGTGACTATGACTTCCAAAGGGCCTTGTGCGAAGATCCTGAGCTTATTGGGACGTGGTTTCGGCTAGTGCAGAGTATGAGGGCTAAGTATGGCGTTTTGGATTGCGATTTTTATAATTTCGACGAGACAGGCTTTATGATGGGCGTCATTAGCCCTGCGATGGTCGTTACACGCGCCGATCGACGTGGTAGAGGCAAGGCTATACAGCCAGGCAATCGAGAATGGGCTACAGCGATTGCTTGTATAAATGGCGAAGGTTGGAGCATTCCTCCTTTTCTGGTAGTTCAAGGCGCTTACCACCTCTCGAGTTGGTATACTGAGAGCAACCTTCCTCAAGATTGGGTCATCAAGCCTACTAGTAATGGATGGACCAACAATGAGACGGGTCTAGAATGGCTAAAACACTGATAAGCATACTGCTAGACGAGTAAGGGGCCCATATAGAATGTTGGTGCTAGATGGACACGAGAGCCACGAATCCGCCGCGTTTGAGGATTATTGCAAGTCTCACATATTATAACGCTTGGATTACCCCTCATTCCTCTCATCTAACTCAACCACTTGATGTCGGATGTTTCAGTGTTTTAAAGCGGGCGTCCCTGATTCCAGTATGTCGAGGCCAGGTTGGCCATGCTCGTCAGCATGTCTGGATGTTCCGGCCCCAGCACCTCCTTCCTCGTCTCCATCACCTGCACCTCCAAGTCTTCGGCCTCCTTCCAGCGTCCCTGATTCCGGTATGTCGAGGCCAGGTTGGCCATGCTCGCCAGCGTGTCTGGATGTTCCAGACCCAATACCCTCTTGTGCCAATTCATCGATTCTATGAACAAACTCTCAGCCTCATTATATCGCCCGTCACTATAAAGACACCCCCCAAATCTCCACGCTAGATCAACACGCTGCTTCTCATCTTTGTTGACAATATCAGATGTTAATACATGAAGCACGTGGGGTAAGTATATCCTCCATACGCTTCTGTTACTGTGATCATGGTCTGGGAACGCTTCCTCTAGCCGTACGATGGCTCTTTCGGTCCATTGAGTCATCAGATTCTTTCGTCGAAGCCAATTCCGCGTCGCGAGATGCACCAACCGATGAAGATCAAGAGCCGAGTCTGCTGACCGCTTAATAATAAAGGAGTAGGCATTAAGCGTCCCGACTGTATCGATCTCCTTCTTCTGAGACGTGCCTGGCGGAAGAAGAGACTGTGGAATGTCTTTTGCATCTATGCAGGCCATGAATGATAGATAGTCGGCTGCGAGAGGATCGCGATACCGGATCTGCTCAAACGAGATGAGCCACGTCGTAGCCACGGGGTTCTTCACATTGGGGTATCTGCCGTCATCCTCAAATTCCTCGCTAAGGAGATCTATAGCGCCTTCATCTTGATCGGCTAGGAGTGACAAATAATCAGCGAGTGCTATCCCATTCTCGTTGATATATACTGTGGCCTGAACAATAGCCAGCGGAAGGTAAGTGAGCTCCTTTAGCAGGGCTTTCGTATCTGGTCCGTTATTGACAATATCCGGATCGACTAAACGCTTCTGCAGTAGCTGTATAGCGACATCTTCATTCATCTCTGGCACCTTTACTACATTCTGATGTACAAGCTTGACGGCGGTCTTCTTATCGCGCGTTGTAAAGACGATACACCCTTGTGCACTTCTTGGCAAGTAGCCGATTAAACGGCCAGATCCCGGCTCGGACCCAGACTGACTGATCCACATATCGATATTGTCAGCATTGTCGAAAATCAATAGCCATCGCCCTGTAGTCTTGCTTAGATGAATTTGCATAGGTTTCTTAACATTGGCCTTTTTATCATCCTAACCAGTGTTGTTATGAGAACCCTGATACTGAGGTGCATATAGCGCTAGTCCAAAATAGGCTTCGTAAGCTTCAATTCAAAATCTCTACCCCTCCTTACAGAGTTCAATCAACCCTTCGCATATATCTACAACTTCAGGTCCTCGGCCTTCCCCAGCTCCTCGGACTTCCCCAGCTCTTCGGCCTTCTCCAGCTATGCGGTCTTCCCCAGATATCGCCGTACTGTCTAGACCTATCAACAACCAGTAATGTTAAGTTGCTGGGCAACGTCCAGATATGCTTGTTGAAGACTCTCTGTGTCGGTCGCAGGTATCCATAAGACGTAGCAACTTTGTTACTTTGCTCTGGTTCGGTAGGCTAGTTCGAGTACTAGCTGTGTTTTCCCAACTCCTCTAAGGCCAGTAATTGCGATCTTAGAAGTCTGCTCTCCCACGAAAAGCCTCCCTTCCAGCTCAGCAAGCTGATTGACACGGCCAGTGAATTGGAGATTTCGATTGAATGGCACTAAAAGGAACGCCATTGTCTATGATAGAACTTAGTAGAGGCCAAGTCACATTAGTTGAGCCGTACCTTCTAGATCACTAGGATCGCTACTATTGTAGTGGGGTCACATGGTCAATTGACACGTGGTTCGCAGTCACGTGGTTTGCTGCACGTGACCTCCTGACAACATCAATATCGCGCGCGCAGCTAGCTAGTTCTTTAGGCAGTTCACACTCCAACAATACATTCATTACATCTCTTGATTCCCAGTATGACGGCAGGAGCGAAGCAATGGTCTGAAGCGCAAAGATCTAAGTCTTATTGTCTA
>NXFV01000870.1:0-34011 GCA_002803225.1 Gamarada debralockiae | reverse complement strand
AGCCCAACCTTAGGCGAAACGGGCGAAACCGCCACGCTGTCGCATAGTAAGCCACATGTGACGACTGCTGTCACAGAACCCTCTAAAATAAGTTAAGATAAGAGGTAAATATCTCTATAGTCTAACTAATTGAATTTTAACTCTACTCTAGAGAGGCGTACAAGCCTATTAGGAGAGTTTAACGGACTTTCTATAAAAGTAATAGTTAATCACCAAATAAGTTTAATAACTAACAAGAGCTATAGTAGACCACTAGGACCCAAAAGAAAGAAACAAACAAACAACAAAAACAATAAGTAAAGACAAAAGGAAAGATCTAGGGTCTAGTCTAAGGAGAGAGGCTAGTCTAGCGACTCTAGCAAGTCCAAGAAGTCTAGGAAGAGTTAGCTAAGGGAGTAAGTTGTTGGTTAGAGTTGAATATCGGTCGCGAATTTTGATTTTTCAATTTCTACCAATAAAATCGCTGTAAAAACAGCTAGCCAGAAGCAGTCTAGCGTCCGGACAAGTGGCTTGGCTAAGCTTAAATTTTCAGAAGTGTTTGAGGCGGAAAGCGACTGTAGCACCAGTTAGAAAATGGTACATGATTTCTATCTCTTGATTTGGTACCGATGATCAGAGGCCGAAATAAAGAATTCCCAGAAGGTTATCTTCAAAATTCCAGAAAGCCAAAACGTATCAAAAGCCCCATCCAAAGGAAAATACCAGAGTCGCAACACGTATCCAACAAGCTCCTGCTCAGCACTAGTAGCCCATGCTCACCTCTGAGCCTACCCCGTCCTCCTCATCTTCCCACTCATTTTCTTCCTCATCACCTTCTTCGTCTAGGTCTTCGTCCTCTCGTCGCTGTATTCCTCCATGGAAGCGTAAACCTAACTTCTTTGACCTTCTTTAATGCCTTCTTCTCCTCTCTACATCCCATCACGGTCCGCACCCCATTCAGTTCCATCTAGCCTCAGGTATTCAGCTTTAATACGATTTCGACGAGCAACTTTTCTGGCCTCTTCATCTCCAGATCCAAAGGAACCCAAGGCCTTCTGCATCATTGGATTCAGGATTGAGGGAAACATGGAACGGACTTGCACTATTCACTGTAGCCTTTGAGAGATAGGACCCTCAGGTTTCAGGGTGTTGTGATATTAGTGCTCGGTACCAGGCGACCTTAGACAGAATTGAAACTGAGATGTCACTTTTTACTTTGAGCGTGCACATATCTAATAATTCCTCCTCTGTACCCTAAATCCACTGCTCCTCTTGATATCCCTCTAGTTATCCCTCTGGTAGACAACGGCTGTACTACAAAGTGACTCCGAATTTCCGAAAGAGGTTGATCACGTGTACAACTTGCTTTAATTCGGCGTCCGTACTAAATTCCTGTACGGCGACCCAAAATAGAAAGAATATCAAACAGCTCAGCCTCCTCCAAATTCCCAACAATCCAATCCAATCCACACACAACTCTCGCAATGGTACCTCTCTCCGCATCTAGCCAAGAATAAACTTCTAACATGCGCGTCTTCATAGCTTCCTCTCGGCCTCCTAACAGCGGCGCAAGGCCACCCCATGCTCGTCGAGCTCAAGAACGGCGACACGCTGAACGGACACCTGGTTATGTGTGATACATGGATGAACCTTACGCTGAAGGAAGTTGTGCAGACTAGCCCCGTATGTTCTCCTTGTACCCTTTCCTTCGTGTTGAATTGGGAGAGGAGAGGGGAGGGGAGGGTTTGGGTGCTGGTATTGGGAGATGGGGAAATTAGTGGGAAAGATGCTGATAGCTGGTGTAATGGCAGGAAGGCGACAAGTTCATTCGATTACCAGAGGTTTATGTTAAGGGTAATAATGTATGTTCAATTCCTGGTTTTGAAAGGGAGTGGAGAGGGGAGATGAGGGGATTTCGATTTTGGATTTTGGGAAAAGCTAATGGCGGTGGTTGGATAGATCAAATACCTTCGCGTACCAGACGAGATCATCGATTTGGTGAAGGATCAGCAGCAAGGACAGCAGGGTGGCGGACACAGAGGACGGGGAGGCGGACAAAGAGGTGATCATGGAGGACGGGGTGGTGATAGAGGTCGTGGTGGACGAGGAGGTGGGAGGGGAAGAGGGAGAGGGAGGGGTTCGTGAGATATTTGAGAGATAGGCCTGGAAGGATATTATGCGGTGATTTATTTAGCATGGCTGGATTGAGAGGAGCAAAAATGGAACACGATACCCAAGACGCTGGTTGGTCGAGGTTGGATGGCAATATCAAGGAAGCATCAGAATACCTGCCAGATCTAAGATCACCCTGAGCAGAAGAACCACACCAGAGCTTTAGAGCCTCAGATAGTTCTACATAATCAAAAACAAATGCCTGCCAACCAGTCTAACCGACATCCCCGCGAGGCGGAAATCCCTGTCATTTTCGACATACCCTACTAAATCACTAATATCTCAAGACTAAATAATATATTCTTATATAATTAATAAAATAATTAGCTTAGAAATACCAAAATATTAACAACAATGCCCAAAAACAATCATAAAATTTATGATTTCTCCGCCGCTGTGCTCTTCAAAGAGCATGTGGCTGAGCTCGAGCAAGATCGAGACTCATACGTTTGAGAAAGAGTCATCCTGCCCTTCATCTTCTCATTATCCCTTACAAGCTTCTTCTGCTGCTTCTCAGCCTCCTTCTGCATTTCCCTTTCAGCTATCTACAACCATCAGCACCCCACAACCATTAATGATTCAAACGAATAAACTAACCTTTCGACGGCCTATTCAAAACATTAACTAAAATAGCGAGCACCCTTGGGGGTCCCTCCTTCGGGAATAAAAAATCCTTCCCGAGCAAAACGGGATGGGGCAATCCCTCATCTCAGACAAAGAACCACGTCTGGTGCGTCTTACTCTCCCCCATGTCGCCTCTAAATGGCGACCAGGTCAACTCGATCCTCCCCAAAGGTTGCCAGGTACTTCCTGTGATGCCTTTGCTGGATAGGGTCGTTGGCCGGATGAGTGGAGATGTGCGGGGAATCCCGAGCGACTGTAAGACGTCAAGTCGGATGCAGCAGCAATCTGACCGGGTGTCGAGGATGGCGGCTGTGATGTGGTTGCTTTCGGAGCGTGGGTGGAAGATACAGATACGTTCGCAGAGGGAATCTGTAGGATTCTCGACAAGATGGGAGGCGTAGGAACTGGTAGAGCTAGAGGTGAAGTTCGAGAGTGCAGGGGAGAGGAGGGGGGAATTGTAGTGGTCGGTTGGGACCAGTTCTTTTTGCTGCTGGGCTTTCGATGGCGATAGACATAATTTTGATCCAGGCGGTTGCAGATTATGGGTTTCGGGCGAGGGAGAACTTGAAGGACTTGATTCTTCTGGTGGCAGTGGGGGCAATGGCTTCGTCTGAAGATAACTGAGGCTTGATGTTGATTGTTGCCTCTTGTGAGACTTTGGCGATGCGGCTACAGATGTCGCTCGTGATAATGTAGAGCTACACTGAGACAACACACTGGACCATAAACTTAACCCTGACGACTGAGTTGATGCACTGTCGTGCGGCGAGGTCCCGGGAGGTAAGTGTGAGGTGATTAAAAGAGCCGACTGTTCGAAGTGAGACAGAGGGTATTCCTCGGGTTGGTGGCCTTCTAGCACCTGCAATGTAGAGGATCTGTCTTTCTCGATTTTGATTGAGTCCATTGTCTTTTGGTGGTGAGAATTTGAGGCCGTGATATACGACAGGTGAGTTTTAGTGATGGTTTTGTTCCCGCCTGCGAGTAACGTTGGACTGGCTAAAGGTTAATTGACTTGCCAGAAGCCTTGATAGAGGTAGCGACTGATAGCGACTGATAGGATATATTGAGAAGATTATTGAGAGATTAAAGAAAGAGGGATTATCGTGAGAGCGCAAGGCGAATGAGCTACCGCTGGCATGCCAGGGCACTAAGTATGAGATCCCCATGATGACTGCTGAGACGATCATATCGCTTGTTCATTTGGGCGGCAAGGCTGAAACACGGGAGACTCGAAACATCGAGGCTCAGCGCCCCACGAAACATTTTCTACTCAGTGGCTGAACTTTATCCCACCTAGCGAATTGAAACCGAAGACCGATCAGCGGCAATAAGTAGCCCATACTTCAGATGTATGGTGTAGTGTGCGAGTGGCTTTCCATCCACATAATACAAATGGAAGGTTTTCGCGACCCTGCAGATTCTCACCAATGAGCTTTAGAATGCTGGTCGGCGAACAAATACTTGGCAAGGCTGACTCGAAAGCATGTTTGAACACTCTGAAACCGAAACAGCCTCCGTGGATTTCACGCTGATCAAATCAACAATCAGGTAAATGTTCTTATATACTAATCTGCCCAGAGAAACGAAACCCCCGCAACTAAGTTTATCACTTCTCCAGTTCCACGGAGCTCCGACGCAAAATGGCGTCCTTTATTGATGATAACGTTTCTATACACAGCTGTCCCACCCAACCTAAAATCATTGATGGGTACCCCAAATTGGCAGAACATATGGGTAGCGCTCCAGAGATCTCGATATTCAGACGTTTCGAGACCTTGAATCGACAGAATCTACTGTATCTTCAAGCCGAGTTGACCACATTAGAAAGAAAACTTCGAGATATGGAAGCAGAGTCTGCCACATGCGACGCTGCCGATCCTAGGTCACAGTATTCGAGAGATTGGGAATGGATGAATATGACAGATGAGAAGTCTAATATGAATCCGCAGTGGCAGTTGTTCTTGCGGATTAGAGCTATCCTGAAGGAATATAGTAAGCAATTGGTCTATAGGACGTGCGAAGAGCGAGGCTGACGTCACTCACTAGATGAGACCTTGCTACAGCAAGCAGCTATTTCTTCATTTCCAAAGGTAGATGCGTACAATCTCGGTTACCTTCAGCAATGGCTTTCCCATCCCTCTTGTGGAAACTTTCCACTGATCGGCCCTGATCACACAATCTGGAAGGGAACCCCTCCTCACGATCTCCTCGCACTCGGCGTCTGTCCAAGCTCGGACCCTTTCTCAAGATGGGCAATGAACTCTTTCATACCACGCTATCACCGACTCATCGGTCATCATTTCCGGAAACCTCACCCGGACTCTCAATCTGACTATGTTGAATACAACTCGAGAACAATCGCGAGAGCCGCCTCACTTATTTCAACGATTCTGGCGGTGATCCTACTCATCTCACCTGTGGTGATATTGTATGAGGTCTCGAGCATGCAAGCGACGTTGGGAATCATGGCGGGGTTCACGGTAGTGTTCTCGTTGTGCATGACGTGTTTGACAAATGCGAAACGAAGTGATATCTTCGCTGCTACAGCTGCGTAAGTAAGCCACCTGCCTTTGAAATTGGCCTGCTGACATGGAAAGATTCGTGGCTGTACAAGTTGTGTTTATAGGTTCGAGCATATCTTCGGGTTGACCAAGAGTGGAGACTGCCTCATCGTCCCCTGATAATCAGTCACTCACGTCCCACTAGTGGCTACCGCCTAAGGGCAGAGATTTCCTCTCATGGCTCGCAAGTGGGGTCTGGTGGAAGTGGTAAGGTATGAATTGTGCCCAATATTTTACATGAGAGGCATTCTATCTGTAATGGCGCCGGTGAGGAATCAATAGTTATCATTGTAGGTACAATGGAAGGGAGTTCTTCATTGAACCTGGAAAGAGAGGGGCATTCAGGGACAAGTAATTGCGATAGACAAGAAGGGTGATGTGCTTGCAGCTGCTGTTCAACGTCGGGATTGAAAAGGAAGTCGCGAAAAGCCTTAGGCTGCAACATTTACCAGCCAACAACCACCGCCATTCCTAGCCTGAGGCCAGAAAACAGCAAATATAGCCGAGCAATATTTCGCAAGTTTAAAGACCGCCCGGTTCTTGTGCACGAAACTTTGCTCCTTTTTAAATAAAACAAAAACAAATACTATAAACTAATTAGAGTGCTTTCGCTTAATATTACTAGAGTTTGGAGCTTCGAGAATATCGCTAAGGCGTGGACAAAGCGTGGTGTAAAAACAAGATGTGAGATAAAATGATAATTAATAGGCCTTTATATAAGTTCTTTGGAGGGAAATACGTAGATTATAATTATAAAAGGTTAACTACTAAGATCAGAGCGTTACGAATAGAATAATATCATTTTATGTTGAGATATTTGTGATCTAGTAGGACAAGTCGAAAATGATAGGCCTCGCAGGGATGTCGGTTACTCCAACGTTTTGCTCGAAGGATGTCTCCGCACGTGATGCCTTACAAGGCTGAAGGTCTCAAAAAGTTCATCCGCGTTCTTCGTATCGCGAAAAAAACATCAATACCCCCAATGCTCGTCACCCGAATACCAATTGATGGACTATGGCGCTGCCTCTGTCCAGCAATCGATACTTTACCCATCGCGCAACCCTCTCATCCTTTACGCTTTGTGTATAAGCTCCCAATCCGCCATCATAACCGTAGGAGCTCCCGAGTTCGAAGATTCCACAACTCAGCTCAAGCTCGATCTAAAGACTCAAATGAAATTCCTCCCCCTGAGGATGCGAACTTAGTTAGCAGATACGAAGCTCCTCCGGACCCAAGACATAATCGTCGATTTAATCCATTTGATCCGTTTAAAAGGGTTCAAATATACAACGCTTCTTCGAACCACACACCGCCTCCCAAGACGTCTCTCAATCCCCCTGCTACGAAGCCTATAGTTCGCGCAGTCCCCGCTCCTCCAGACCCCAGACCATCTCCCCTAGTGCCTGGCATTCTGCGCGAGAAGCCATTTGCGAGGTTTTCCAGCCTGGATGATGTGCCACTTACACATCTCCACGAACGCTTGCGACAGACTGGGTCTGAGAATGGGGAGTATCACCGCATCGCAGAGTTGGTTGAATACTTGATAATGGAGAGAGGGGAGAAACCGGCGCTGATACATTACGATGCACTTATACGAGCGAACGCCGATGCGGAAAATGGGAGCGCAGAGGTTGTCGAAAGGCTGCTCAAAGAGATGAAAGAGGAGGGCGTAGGTGCTGATTCAGGACTGTACCATGCTGTTTTGCAGGTTCTCGCAATTCATCCTGATTACGTCCTCCGAAATCAAGTCATGCAGGAGATGAAGGAGCGCTGGTTTGGGCTGTCGCCCGATGGCTGGCATGCTCTTGTTGTGGGCCTCCTTCGCGATCGCCAGTTCGAGGCTGCTATGGACAAGCTGGAGCAGATGCAGTCAGACGAGATACATGTTCAGCCATGGCTTTATGATATCTTTTTATATCAGCTCTGCGAAATTGGGGAACTGGATGAGGCTTTCAGAATGCTGCGCTACAGGTTTGATTATAGGAGGACGGAGATCTCGCCAAGCATGTGGTACTATCTCCTCGACAACTTTAGCAGCAACTTCCATGTGAGTGTCCTTTTCCTTTCCCACAGTCCTATCACTGACAGGCCTCTACAGTATGCAGGCACCAAGTTTGTCTGGAAGGCCCGCATCCAAACCTCCCATTTGGTTCCTTCTGACGGCATCTGTGTCTCGACGCTTAATCTTGCTGCACGCGAGGGTGACCCTGGTCTTGCAACATCTGTAATCCGTATACTTTCCGTCCGTCGCTCAGCGCTTTCTCCATTCCACTACGAAGCTCTGCTTGCTGCCTATACAGAAGCTCAAGACGTCAAAACCTCATGCCGAATCCTCACAATCATGGCCAAGGCCGGCCTCGAACCGGATTCAAGCACGACACGCCCTATCTTTCTCTATCTCACTCAAGATGATTCACTTCCTGATAAAGCGTGGAAAGTGCTCAAATCCTTACATAAAGATGGCCATGCAGTTCCTACCGCCGCCGTCAATGTGGTCATCGAAGCTATGATTAAGAACGGACATTTTTCCAAAGCGGTTGAATTCTACAAAGAATTGCACAGAATCTGCGAGAGTGGGCCTAACACAGAAACCTTCAACATTCTACTCCAAGGCACGACGCGGCAGTCCAACAAATCCATGGCAATGTTCCTCGCAAGTGAGATGAGAGCTTTAGGGGTGAAGGCAGATCGTTTGACATATGATCGATTTATTCTGGTGTGTATGAATGACGATGATTATGAAGATGCTTTCAAATACCTTGAGGAGATGAAGACTGTCGGGGCTGATAAGGAGGCGGATGGGCAGAAGGGGTGGTGGATGAGAGGTGGGACAGCGACTCTCTTAGCCCAGCGATGCGCGAAAGCCGATGATCCTCGCGTTTGGGACGTGCTGGCTGAAGCCGAGAAGAGAGGTTTGGATCAAGGGAGATTAAGAAAATGGGTGGAGGCGAATTGGAAAGGGCAGGAAGGCACCGGACAAGATACGAGCAATAAGTTCGTCCACTGGGCTGGTTTGTAGATACCTGCTGGCCCTATCTGTATGCAGTACCAGATCTCATGTCTTTATCTACACTGATTATATACTCCTAACAGCATCTCGTCGTTCAAGGTCTCCTCGGCTTCCAACTAGCTAGTGCAACAGCCAGAAAAATAGGCTATGGACATCTTATGGAAGGCTGTCAAAAGTTTCACCTTGGTCGATCTCTTTACTTCTTGGTGCAACCCTAACAAAGTCTTACGAAGCCTGCCAAGTGGCCCTTTGCTGTGGCCCTTTGCTGAGCCTCGTCGGCACAGGTAGCTAATTAATAAAGACTATCATATCTTACATAAGATATGATAGTTATTTTCACGGTGGTTTCTTTCATCTCTTGGGAATTCTTTTTTTTTATCTCTGAACTCATAAGACTGGCGCAAATATACAAAGGATACAGTCGATCTTCAGCCTTGTGGAGTGATTTACGTTGTTAGCGCGAAGTATCGTCGATTTAACCTCACCCCATCTCTCATCATCTCTATGTGGGCATAGTGGGGTGCCTCATCGGGGAAAGCTCTTTAGTTACAGTCAGCACCGACTTGCCAATCCCGGGCACTTCAGAAGGCTGACGTCCCATACTCAGCGTCTCGACGCGCCAGCGGCTTCGGCGTCCATAGACTGGTGTTCTTAATGGATAGGCAGTGCGAGGAACACGACCAAGGCCTTCTTTCGGGAAGTTTCTTTGAATGTACTGTACAATGCAAAATATAAATTCAAGGGCCTTTACTCAAATCATATCATACTCCTTTCGCTCTGTCACTCTCAGTTTTGAATCCCGAGCAGCGTTGTGCACATTGTTTTCCTTCTATATTTATATCATTGACGTAACTGGAACACAACATACAGCGATTTAAGATGGCAGAACCCCAATACCCAACTCTGTCCTCGCTCGAGAACTTTCTCCAACAAGACTTCGACTTTGTGGTCGTTGGAGGTAGCACAGCTGGTCTTGTCGCAGCTCGGCTGAGCGAGAATCCTAAGACACAAGTTTGGGTTCTTGAAGCTGGACCTGCACATCTCGGAGATCCAATGATCATGACTCCAGCATTGTACCCCAAGATCCTTGGCAACCCAAAGTATGATTGGGTGTATAAATCTGTTCCACAGGTACGAATTTTCTCTCGTCCCTCAGACTTGAAACAACCTCTAACAGAACGAAACAGAAGGGGTACACTCGCAACCTTGTCTTCGATCAGTCTCGAGGGCGAGGATTGGGCGGCTCAAGAAGCATCAACTACCAGATTTACAATCGCGACCAAGTCTCAGACTTTGATTACTGGGCTTTACTCAGCAACAAAGACTGGGATTTCAAGTCACTCTTGCCATATTTCACGAAGTATGAGAGCTTCATCAATTCCTCGACTTATGCTTCCAAAAACAACTTCCTTTTGGATGCAACCTACGATGCCTCATTCCACGGTCACAATGGTCCAATCCAGACATCGTTCTGCACCTGGAGACCAACACAAGATGATCTATGGATCAAAGCCAGTACGAACCTCACGAAGGCGATCGGAAGGCCAATGGATGGATGGAGTGGCGACCATATTGGAACATTCCACAGACTGAGCAAAATTGATCGTAGGGAAGGTCCTGCAAATGGAACACGAAGCCGCTCAACAACAGGCTATCTCCTCCCTAATGCCAAATCGACCTAATCTTCACGTTTTGACCGATGCACTGGTATCTAAATTCACCATCTCCTCAGACAACAAAACAATCACTGGCGTCGAGATTTTCCATTCCCGAAAATCTTACAGCATCAAAGTCAAGAAGGAAGTCATTCTCTTGGTCGGCGCCTTCAAATCGCCTCCAAACCCTCCAGCTTTGCGGCATGGGCAACCCAGCCATCTTGATCAAAGCAGGCGTCAAGCCCATCATAGAGAATCTCCGCGTAGGCGAGAATCTCTAAGACCATCCCGCAACAGCTACCGGATACGAGCTCGTAGAGGACGGGAAGTCTCTGGATATGATGTAAGATGAAGCTACAGCACAAGCGCCTTTTGGCGAATACATGACACATCGCACGGGTCCAATTTCCAGCGGTGGGTCGGCACATTTCTTCGCTGCCTACGCGGATCTTGCTAGTTCCGGGAGATTAAGGCAATCCAGACGAGCATTCTAGAATTCAAGGATGAGGAGCAAACAGGACATAGTGAGGAAGCCAAGAAGAACTGGCCACTGATCTTGGCAAGACGACAGACGGAAGCATCCACATTATGTTCTAGCAGCTTCCATGAATCCTGCAGAAGCCGCCATTCAAAGCAAACTGAATGCGCCTTCTGCAGATATGCTTGGCAAACAAGATTTCATCATCTCTCCTACCGTCGCTAGGCCGTTGTCTGTCGGCTCAGTACATGTTACGAGCGCTGATCCGAAGAAAGGATCCAGCTATTGACCCTGCTCACCTGCCCGCCGATGTGGAGATGCTAGCGAAGGCGGTGGAGTTATGTGAGAAGATGGCAGCGACTAGTCCGCTCAGAGAGAAGATTAAGAGGAGATATTATCAGCATGAAAGCGTGGATCTCACGACGCAGGAGGGGAAGGGGTTTGTGAGGGGAGCCCATGGAACACGGTATCATCCCCTTGGCACGTGAGCATGGGCCCAGAGGGCAAGGGAGCTTGTAATGAGTGGTTGAATGTTCGAGGGACGAAGGGACTGCGAGTTGTGGATGCAAGCGTGATCCCATTGCATGTCAGTGGGAATATTGTGAGTGCTGTGTATACGCTTGCGGAGAAGGGATCGGATATGATCAAGGAAGTTTGGGGTTCGTAGGATGAACCAAAAAGATCGAACAGACTGAGGGTACAGCTCCCTGGTGTCGCCCTTCTACAAATAGGCATCTTGATCTAGTGATCTACATGATGTTCACAGAAATTATGTTGATCTTGTTCCCGAACATTCGTGTCGATTAATAGTCCCTTGTTCAGCCCCACCAGACGGCGGGGTAAGGAACAAGGTGAGTTCGCATTCTCGCATAGCCTTCTCGTATTTCGTATAAGGGTTCAATTTCACCACTTCTACAACTGCCGGATAGATGCGCCATCGATCATAACCAAGGTACAAAACGAACATTACTTCTCTATTCGGTAATATTTCGTTTAGGAATTTGCGTGAGTTTCCCTGGCTTTTGGGATTTGTGATCAAGTGCCACAAATCCTTACGCATACGTATTTCAACCTCGGATTCATGACTAGAAGGACCGATAGCGTATGTGGGAAAGAGAAAATATCACAAGAATCCGGGGATGTTGCAGAGAAGTTTATTGAGAATTGGCACGAAAGTCTCTGCACAGTGCTTTGAGTTGAGGACGGGGGTTTTCATCTTTCCCTATGCTATAAAGGTTCATGTCCTGTCCACAATTCAATCCGTTCTCTGGAACTACGAATTCCTGCCATCTTGGTGGCTGCAGTTGAGAATGAGGTTCACTCAGCTCGCCTATCTTTTTTCGATACCATGGACTGTGTAAGCACGCTACCTTGGATAATGTTCAATACTTACAAAATTATAGCTCAGGCGACACGTCCCCGACGCTTGGTGCTGTTGTATCACCCTCGCCAGCCTTCTCTTGGCCAGCTTATCCAGCATTGACATATGCTACCTCACGACCAAAGCCAAGTGGTAGCCCAACATTCGCAAGGGCGTACGGAGCACTTTCTTCATTGGTCAAAAACCAAACAACGACGACTTGGGCCAGCATAGCTTCTCCCACTGACTCTGCGGCGAAGTATGGGAACGTTGCATGGTCATCACTCTGGCTCGACTTCAATGTAACTGCACCGCCCTTCACAACCACAGTATCTCCAACCGAAGTTCCAAGCTCCGAACTGGTCAAGCCGACGCCCTTACCCTTCCCGATCTATGCTTCCCATCAACCAAGCTCCAAATTCCCCACGGACTTCCACTATGGTTTCGCCGGTGCGGCTTTACAAGTCGAGGGTGCCATCAAGAATGAAGGGAGGGGTCCAACCATTACCGAGAAGGAGCTGATTCCTCGATACGCATTATTGAAGGGTGGTGGTCCACCTGATATCACTAACTTGAATTACTATCTCTACAAGCAAGATATTGCAAGACTGGCTGCCGTTGGTGTTAAGTCTTACAGCTTCACCATTTCATGGTCGAGGATTCTTCCTTTCGGCACTGCAGGATCTCCCGTCAATAAAGAAGGTATCGATCATTACGACGACTTGATCAATACCATACTCGAGTATGGAATGGAGCCGATTGTCACTCTCAATCACTTTGATACCCCAAGCTACTACACAACCGGAACATCCTGGCAGTAACTTCCCTCACTGTCCACGTGGAAGAAATTGGCTGACATGTTGAATGAAGAGGCTTTGATCACCCTGAATTCATCGATGGGTTCCTCAATTACGCTCAAATTGTCCTCACGCACTACTCCGATCGAGTTGGAACATGGATCTCCTTCAATGAACCCGGCACCGACAGCTCGTCCGCCCGCAACTGGCTGTCTAGCTACAATATCGTCATGGCGCACGCCAAAGTCGTGCACTGGTACCGGGAACAAATCAAAGGGACAGCAAAATGGAGTCTTAAGCTTTCCTTCAACAAAGGCTTTCCCTTGCCCCTTGACCCTGCCTCCGCATCCGACGTGGCAGCTGCGACTCGTCGCCTTGATTTCTTGATTGGCTATATTGCCTTCCCGCTGTATCTCGGCCTTCAAGTACCGGAGTCGGTACTATCGACGCTGGGAAGCAAAGCACCGAACTTCACTGCCGCAGAGTTAGCTTATGTCAAGGGGACATGTGACTTCTTCGGCGTGGACATGTATGCGGCATCGTACCAAACATCTCCTCCGGGTGGAATCGATGAATGTGCACAGAACTCTTCACATCCTGCATTCCCTTACTGCACGACGGTCTTGACAGTTCGCGATGGTTGGGATATTGGAGCGGAAAGTAATAATGGAGGCTATGTGAGTTTTGCCCTCAAGCACTCAAACTAAGATAACAAACACGTCTGTTGATATTACAACCTCTCAGATGGTCTACCAACACGTTCGCACCTTCTTACGCTATATGACTTCCACCTACCCCACCAAATACGGGGTAATGCTCACCGAATTTGGATTCCCGGCATTCTACGAATCATCCATGTCACTTTCTCAAGCGCAAGCTGATCTTGCACAATCTACATTCTACGTGTCCTTCCTCAACGAAATGTTGAAAGCTATCAACGAAGATGGGGTAAAAGTAGCTGGGGCGATTGGATGGGCGTTCGTGGATAATTGGGAGTGGGGAGAATTCGATGATCGTTATGGTGTACAAGCTTATAACTCTACGACTTTGGAGAGGTCGTATAAAAGGAGCATCTTTGATTTTGTGGATTTTGTGGTTGAGCATGGTCGTAGTTGATTAGGCATGTTAAAAGGGCGAGTATGATGATTGCTTGGGTGAGCCGTGGTACATACCTTTTTGTTCTTTAAATTATCCTATAAGCTCCTCCAATGATACTGATATAAATGCCGATATATCAATGCTGTACAGATAAGCGCAGATCACCTTTACGACCAAGGCTCAACTAATTTTATTATAGAATTCAACGAAGCATTTGATGACCTCCTACGACTCCTACGAGAATTTGCCATTGGCAGCCGACTTAATATCCGCTATGTGTAGATATCCAGAACATTGATCGCAGAATCGAGTGGGAGACTCGGATCGGATTCAAAGGAGAACAAGGAGTTTGTATGGATGTCGATTGTTACCCTCCACCGGGAACTCTTCTTTTCCCTAGGGTATGGTCACTAGCCAGGCATATCGACGACGACGGCGAAGAAGATTTCATCAACATCTTCTCGAATTTGGGTTGGGAGGTGATCCTCTTGCCCTAATCTTCTCTCCCGGTCATCAGAGTCAATGGTTATATACGCCGCGAGGTACCACTACCAGCCTTTTGGGCGTTGAACTTCATGAAGCGTTTAGGATACTAGTCTAACGGAGGATTGGGAACAAAGTTACAGGGTACAACAGATGTTGTCATGGCTATTCGGAATATTGGTACCAGTGGCCTTGGATAAGCCAAACTTGAGGCACTCGCGTCAAAGGAAGGTGAGTTCGAAGACATTTCGATCCCAGAAAGGAAGAGTACTGGTTCGATTACGAGTTCAAAGATGTCGACAACTTGCACATGGATCCTGTCAGCAGATCTTCGCGCGGTCTCCGATATAGACATATCGCCTTCCAATCGAGTGGCCTCCAAGGCCCCGAAGTTCTTTCGCCACCAGGACGCACCCCAAAATTCCATCCATAACTCAACAAAGTCGAAACCAGCCAACCATCTCCCACTATTCCAGCACCGAAAGGTGGTACCTCAAACTTCTCTTCACCATCTTTCAATTGTGAGGCTATTCCAGACTTCTCCGCTGTCTCTCCACCCAAATTGAAACCTGCCAACGTCTATCCTACAGCACCCACTATTCCTAAGATACCTGCACCGAAAGACGGCAGCTCGATTGCTTCTTCGCCGTCTATTAAGCATCAAGCCAGCCAAGACTCCTCCGCTGTTCCTGAATCTAACGCGAAACCCCCAGGGTCTCTCCTATGCCTACTACCCAAGTACTTTGGGAAGCATACCAGAAGTGGCAAGTACAGGAGAGGGCGAACAAGGAGAAGGAGTTGGCTCAGCTTCGCAAGTATAAGGAGGCTGGGTGGGTGGAAGGAGGAATGCCCATGGCAAAATTAACACGGTCTCTTAGCAGAAAGTCGAAGTAAGACGCTTGGGCGGCGAAGCAGTGCGAATCAAAGGAGAGTGAGAGTGGAGAAGCTAGCGGTAAGCCCCAGCCAGAGAAGCGGTCGTATGGGCTAGGGACAAGTTAATGTGTTGCGATGATTCGCTCCGAAAGGAGGTTTCACATACATAAAACATCCTGTAAAATAGAAAATTTGCATATTTGAAGCGGGAAATGTCCAACTTCGTAATCGGAATCGCTTGCAAATGGTTTTGGTATTAAATATGGACAAGTCAATCAACCTCCTTTCGGAGCGTCAATAGAATAGCTCAGCCCAACAGCAACTATGGCACACGGCCCCCGAATACAAACACATCCTTCACTATTGCGATCAACCTCCTTTCGGAGCGTCAACAGAATAGCTCAGCCCAATAGCAACTATGGCACACGGCCCCCGAATACAAACACATCCCTTCAGTATTGCGAATCGCGGTTCAAGTGGACTATTTCAGCATCCTCCACCTCATCCTCGTCATAAATGCGTAACTGACCACAACCATAATCGAACTTCTGGGTCTTGCTTGGGCTACCGAATGACGCGAGGACTATTTTCCTACGCATAGGGTCCTTTATTGGCGTTGTGCTTGGTGATGAAAGGGCTGCTGCTCGGAGGAGGGACCGTATAATACTGTAGATTTGATCCTTGTTCCATTCCCACTCCAGAAGACCGCTCTGAACGAACACGCCATCGTTATCAATCCGGCAGAAGCGGAAGCTGCTCCCATCAGACACAGCACCATACACTACACAATTTTCCTTCTTCTCGTCTTTGCGTGAAGCGTGGACGATCCCCATGTAGCTGGCGAGTTGTGGCAATGCAGTGTCGGTATAATGCTGACGTTTGGCTTCCACGATCAAAAGATTTGTCGCCATCGTCTCCTTTCCATTTTTGGTGCTATCATGCCAAACGCTATAATCCGCGTATCCACACAGTCGCTTAGTCTGTCCCTTGTGGGTGACAACTCTCGATAGAAGTGTCTCATGAAGTAGCTCGAGCTCAGCTGGATCTTCTCTTTCTGTTTTTGTGTCTGACATACGGGGAGGCTTGTGAGAGGAGACTTTGTCTGTGTCTGTGGCTTGCTTGGGTGGTTGCTGGTCGGATCGTTGGCCCTCTTTGTCTGTGTCTGTGGCTTGCTTAGGTGGTTGCTGGTCGGATCGTCGGCCCTCCTCATACAAACAGCTGATAAGTATCTGATCTATGATCATGCGGCAGAAGGCCTCATTGTGTGATTTTTCGCTACCACTCGTCACGTCGTAGATCCTAGCAATGTTCTGCTCAAGATATAGAGGTATTGGTGAGATTTGTACACCCGCGAAAGGATTCGTGTTGCCTTTGCGCAAATTGAAGAGTCGTAGAGCTTCGGTATCACTCTGAAGAGACGTTGGAGCAAGCTATAAATGTAAGCAAATCGCGTATAGTGTACCCTAAATATAGATACCTACCGTTACCGGGGTAGAGATACCGACAGCGACAGCTCGCAAGTTGTACCATGCAGCCTTGAAATCATCTGGTTCGGCGTCCAACAAGCTGACGAATTCGTCGATGCTTACTAGCCTCTTTCTCTTCCTGGAAGGCGTTTGGGATGGTGTACCTTTATTTGTGGGCGTGTTCTGACTTAACGGAAGCGTGGGTGGTGACAAACCTGGAGCAGCAGTTGAGCCCATTTTGAGGAGCGTAGAGCGTAGATGCGTGCGGTTTGAGTATGGTGTTGGGGAGTGTGGTGCTTGGAAGGATGAACGAGTTTCGAGATTTGATTTTCGCGATGTGAAGAACCGAATTAGATCACTAAGTCACATGAAATTAGGCCGACCTTGTGCAAGTTCACAATTCTCTCGAATCTAGCGATTCTACAAAAGAGTCTGAAAGCCCTACTCCGCCCTGAATTCTCAATGGCAAGCCTTCTCTCCCTCCGAAGGCAGCTACAAGTCTTGCAAATGCGTCTGAAAACCAAGAGAGCTCTCGATATCGACCTCCATGATCAGCAACTTAGCTGTGAGATCGTGCAACTAGAAGGAGAGGTGGAGGAGACGGAGCTGAACGTTCAATTTGCGGAA
Organism: Gamarada debralockiae; assembly: GCA_002803225.1. NCBI lineage: Eukaryota > Fungi > Ascomycota > Leotiomycetes > Helotiales > Hyphodiscaceae > Gamarada > Gamarada debralockiae. Next base: position 16,828 of record NXFV01000870.1, on the reverse strand, counting down.
GAAGACGCCAAATCAGAGCCAAAGAGCGCAGCAGTTGAAGAGGACGAAGAGCAAACAATCGATGCTGCACAATGCGATACTGCCTTGCTTTCTTCAGGGAATCTTACTCCTCCACCCGAGTCCTCAAACGAACCGGCGGATGCAGACGAATATACCCTACCAAATATCGATGCAATAAAGAACAACGAGATTTGGGATTTCAAAAATAGGGAATTCGTTGGGCTGGACATCAGTGGAGACAAGGCGCGGTGCAAGATGCTCCTGCTCGACTATGCCAAGAAGCTGTTGAAGGCAACATACTTTACCAAACACTTGTGCCACCATGACTTCATCGAGTCACACATTCCCCTAAACAAGGTCCTAGAAGTTTACGACAAACGGAAGTGGGAAGATGCTTTCAACAACGTTCAAAAGAAGCTGCACGAACGAATTCTTACTGGAGCCTGGCGTCCAAGTTCGAACCAAGAAGAGAAAGTAAGAGCAGTACTTTGTGCCCGAAGATGAATCGAGATGATATGGATCCGCTGATTATGCGACGTCGTTTCTTTCATGGCTTACGAAATAATCCCATCGACTTCAAATGTGGTGATTATCAGGGGGCCGAGGTCCCTGCATCGAAAGGTGGAATCAACAAACTATCTCTGTCAACAGATGTCCCCAAAGAGTCGTCACCCACCAGTCAGAACGCCGATGACCCTGCACCGAAAAGTGGAAGCCAAGAACCTTCAGTATTAAGAGATGACATCGAAGAACTCAAAGAATCCCCTCGCAGGTTTTGGCTACAGCCGATAAAATTCCTCTCTGGTGGTATTCAAGACCCCGAGGTTCTCGCGCCCAAGGCCCTCCTCATACCACCACCGTGAGAAAGCTCACCTGCTCCCGAAATTTTTGCACCGAATGTTGGCATCCCACTTCCCTCCTTGAAATCCACCACGCTTGTCAACCCTCAAGATATCTCGGCTCCACATGAGCCATGAGAAGATCGATTAAAGCGACTGTTTTGCTCGCTGGTCCTAACAGAAGGAGCAACCCGGTTCAATTTGCATGTGTACTCTGCCGTGTTCCCTAATTACCTCCTTGATTGGCCGCCTCGAAAACACAGAGAGGGAATGATCCCTGCACGCAAATTATGGAAATTCGTTATTCGTACAATCATCATCGTATCCATCAAAGTCCGTTATTGAGCGGCCCATATTTGCATCCCACCTATCCGTCTAATCAACTTCAACTTTCCTTGACACTCATGCCAGTCCCACATACTACGCCCACTGTCAGTCGCTATATGTAGCTTGGCTATACCTCACCGCCCTTGTATCCACATGCTTCGGTTCCACGTCCCTCATCTCATATCTCTCCTTTCCAGCTCGCTTCCTAGGCATCCCCAGCTTTCTTTCAAATCGATTCATATCAGAATTGGTGAACCACTTCTTCCACAAATTCCTTCCAAAAGCACCTCTCCTTGAATAATGCGTCCAGTATTTTGGCTCTTGACGTCGTGGCTTGGGGCGCCCATGATAACCTTTCTATGATCAGCAAGTGCTACAGAATGCAGGAAGGGATTGGTATACAGCGGCCATTATGGGACTTCTTCCTCCTAGTGAACATATCGCACCGTCCACAATAATTCAATCCCTTTGGAACCCAAGTTCTCAGCCTCTGATGCAATTTCGATCTTCCCGAAAAGCATTCGCAGTGGGATGCCCAGCGGTTTGTTCGGCATTTTCTTTGCTTGGGAAGAGGCAGTCCAGATTGCTCATTGCGTTTTGTCGCTTCAGCGAAGCTGGCATCGTGGCACTCTTGACGATGCTGGTAATGACCAAGCCATGGATTGTTTGGGCGTGATGCCAGTTCGGACTTTGAGCACAGAGGGGCGAGGTCATCTTCATTGTCAAGCGAGACGAGGTCACTCGATGGGTTGAGTTCATAGAGATATTTGCTGTTAAATGTGTTAGTTGAATACATTGATGTTGGGAAAGGGGCAAAGTACCAAGTCAAACTGAGGCAGGCACGATCGTTTGGAGCACATGAGGAGAGAATCAAGGAATGTATCTCCGGTGGGAAGGAGTTGAAGAAGGGGAAGGTCATGGCTCTTTTATGATTTTCCAGAAGAGATGATATAAATCCTTAATAAGGAACAGGGTTGAGACTGCCTTGATACTTCCTGAGAATTGAGTCCAATTCTCCAAGGCAATTACGACGATTTAAATACATTTTGCCTTGCACTTGCTCTTCGTAACCGTGACGCGATACTTCTAAAGTTAGAAATAGCAGCCACACGTCTTTCACACGCTATCACGAGACCTACAGTCATGCAGTCATGTGGAAGGCAGCAGCGGCCAAATTGTAGCCCAAATAGGCTGCAAGGATATCACGTGGCGACCATTTAGGCATCATTCACATGATTGGCTTGGCGGGCTGCAAGCCTTCAGGGGCTCAGGGGCCCACTCCAAGCCACAAGCGAGGTGGTGCCTGGGCATGTGAAATTCGCCACCAAAATTTGTTTAGGAGCAGGATGTTATGTCGGATCATATAGGGAGGAGGCCCCACGCCCTAATTTCATTACAATCGAAAGGTGTCTTTCGTGGTTCACCATCCTTTAAGAGGCTCAAAGTCTCAGAAATCGCCACATTACCTAATGATTGAGCCACAGTAGATAGCGATGACTGTCCATTCTCATATGATAGCGGAGAACTCTTGAAGTACGTGGCACTTGGATTGCTTCTTTGATGTGTTCTGCTTTAACACCAATAGAGGACCAGACTCTCGCCTCCAGCCTTCAAGCCTTCAAAGTAGCATCTCTTGCTGCAAACTACTCTTTATTATCATCATAGCATCAAACAACTTGTAAGACGTTGAGATAAAAAATACCTGCAAGAATGAATAACTGCCATCCATTTCTCTCTTCTGATCTTTTACGCTCAGTGAAAACTTCTAAATTTCTAATTTTGAATCGAACAGCTTCCAAGGCAAGGCTTATCTGCGTATATTTGCAAGAGTTTGACAGTAAAAGCCAAGTAGAAATTATGTCACTGATGGTACCTCTTTCAGGGCAGATAGGCAAGGCTGATTCTTGCAGAGGATGGTCAAACCCCTCAATTTCTTAAAGCCACTGAGCCATTGACATATTAAATCCTGACTTAGGATTCTGTCATCTTTGATTGCTGGGGTTAAGTCCGCCAATGAGCAGCTGAGGTCCTAGGCTGGCTTTCCTCGAACTGAACCCCTTTCACCACACCAACACTCAACTCCCAACTAAGGTATTCTGGAAATTCTCTGTCGTCAATTATTTGTCGACTTCAAAGAACAAGAACTTCTATTTATCTTGAAGACGATAAAGGGTCGCTAAGCGACTCAACTACTCACCTTTCCCACAATATTCACTCACACATCCAACAAAATGCGGTCGCGATCCTCAAAAACCTCTTCATCTTCGAAACCACTCCCCGACTCCTCTCAAATCTCCTCAATGCCTCTCCCACCAACCCAAACCTCACAATTCAACTCCGGCGACGAAAGCATGCCCGATTCGCAAGCCTCCCGTCTCGAAGCCCGCATCTCCAAAGCCGTGGCCGAAGTAACCTCCCGCCATCCCTCGGAATGGATCGAAGCAGCAAAATCTCTCCACAACAATGTGTCCAAGCAGCGCAAAGGCATCGGCAACCTGAAGGCGAAATTGGCTGCTGCGGCGGACGCGAAAGTCAAGGAGGCGGAGCGAATCGCTGACATTCTAAAGAGAGAACCGAACTTGGATCCGGATGGAGAGGATAAGGTGTTTATGACCTTTAAGACGAGGAGGATTGCTAGGTTGTTAAAGGCAAAGGTGAGCAGTTGTGAGGAGGTGGTTGAGGTGGGTTGAGTGAGGATGAGGCTAATGAAGCGCTCACTTTAGCCTGAGATGTTGGCATACTTGAAAACGCAAGCGCAAGCGGCATCGTATAATAAGGGCTGGAGAACTAAGGTTAAACTCTACGATGAGATCGCGGGAGATCCAGAGAAGATTATTGCTGGCGCTGAGATTCTGTGCAAGGTCGACGAGACACAGGGTTCGTTGGTGGACGGAACGAAGTGCACAATCAGAGAGACGCTAGACGCTGTAAGCAACCCTCGTGCGTCAACTGGTCCCTTAGCACTAACACCAGCAACAGATGGATTGGTATGCCGACAACAAGCACGCTGCAATTTCTGCTATTTATGAGGAGTACAAGGACATCCCTACTAAGGAAATGTTTGCGGGAGAGGGAGATGAGGGACGCCCAAGTCGATGAATGTTAGGATAGATATCAGAACTGGAGATAATGGAGTTCGCGGCGAATTGAAATACTCCATCCACTGGAGCCATTCAATGCCCTTTGATGCCTAGTGATTCTGAACGACTGAACGATGCAATGCCTTATGATTTGAATGACTAGATCTAGGACTTGAAATCAGCCAACTTAACTCAACCGGCTAGATGCAACTCCACCAACCCGCTGGCTTCAATCACGAGGCCAGTTTCAACGATTGAGATGCGTTTAGATATCTTCTTGAGGATATGCTTCTTACACACTGAAAGAAATAATCGATTAATAAGCATGCGCCAACCTTACTAGCAGCATGCAGGAGCGAGAAGACGGCTGAGGCTCGAACCAACACGGACCCGCAGACCTCCCGCACCAGCCACGGCTACGTTTCGGAGATATGCAGGCACGGAATGCTGGTGCCCTATTTTGATTTTAAGTTTGGTGAGACGGAATGATGGGATGGCACTGGCTGCGGATGAGGCGGTTTTGAGTTTGGACGTGCTCTCAGCCGTGGTGGCCACTTGGCTGATGATGGCATTGTAAGTTTCAAGTTCAGTCACCGATCTACAATCAAAGCATGTGTCACAATCATCAGCTTTGAGATAAATCCCTTTTCCATTCATAACAAAGCAAAGAAGAAAGCCAAAGGAGAGTAAATCTCAAGCTATCGTAATAAATACAGATTCAATCCGAAGAAACAGGCTACACAAGAAGAGGGAGAAAAAGGAAACATCATCGAAGCCAATTTTGTGATCTCGCGACCATTCTTTTCCTCCGCCGTCCTGCTAAGCATAGTTCTCGAACCCATCTGTCTTTTGCACACAAACGCAGCGTGACGACCAGCCTCGCAGAAGCTGCCTCGTCATAACCCCTTCCTCCACTCGTTGCTCCCCTGCTCTCCATCGTATTCGCGCAATATTAAGGATCAGTGATTAAAGAGACGAGAATTGAAAGTAAAGTGCCTATGTGTCATCGGTACCAACGTGCGAAAGGTAACTCCGGTGCGCCGGTGTGGATGGTGGCTTAACGAAGAGAGAATCCCTTCCTCTTGCCCTTCTCTTCCAGTGGCCGTCCGCTCTCGATTCTCGACTTCTTTTCTTCCAGCTCCATTCGTTGGCGTTCGAGTTGTTCCTTCATCTCGCGATGGCGTGCGTACAACTCTTCTTCGCTCTGCTTGAGCTTGCTTTCCTTCTCCGCGACCTTCTGTTGGAACACCATCTTCATCTCGGCCTCCATCTTGGCAAGCTTCTGTTCGTGAAGTGTGCGCTCCTCTTCCTGCTTGACGGCAGGATTAACCTCCTTGAAGACACTTGGATCTTGAGCAACACCCATTGCGGTGAGCTTCTCGGATCTGTAGTTCTCGTACAGCGCATTGTTGGTATGTTCCTTGAGCTCCTCCATATGTGTTCGGATCAGCATCTGGCGCAATTTGACGAAATCGCAATGCTCCTCATTGTCGACTTCGATGACACCCCATGGGTAGCGACGTCCGCGAACCTTTCGCCCATCTGCACTCGTAATCTCGGTGTTGGCACCAACAACGGCGAAGGGGACCTTTGACATGATCTCATTATTTTCTGCAATCGTCTCGTCGTCGTCAAGTTCGTAGCGGGGACCTTCGAATATTTGAATGCCTTGGTGCTTGATGTCGGCCAGGATCTGGAAATGTCAGCAATGCCTCAGGAGTTGTAGCAATGGTGGTCTTACTCTGGCCTTGAAAGCCATGATCTCTTCATCGGTCATGGTATCAGCCTTTGCGATGACTGGGATCAAGTTGACCTTCGTATGAAGTCGGCGCATAACTTCAATGTCCAATGGCTTCAAAGCATGACCAGTTGGCTGGATGAAGTACACACAGGCGTGGACACGGTTGTCAACGATGTTCATGCGATTGACCTTGTTCTCGGCATCCAAGTAGGCATCGAATCGTTGCTCAATGTTATCCACGATTGGTCGCCAAGACTCGTCGTTGTTGACGAAGTCACCAAAACCAGGGGTATCAACAACGGTCAAGCGTAAACGAACACCATTCTCCTCAATATCAGCGCTTATGGATTGTATGGAAACGGTCTTTGGGATGATGTCAAGACTGGGTCCTTTGCGCTCTCGGGGTGGGTATAGGGAGGTGTTGAAGAGAGTGTTGACCAAAGTAGACTTTCCGAGGCCAGATTCACCTAAATTCTGTGAGCTATGTATTAACCAGGTGCAGAATCGTAACATACCAACGACCATAACATTGAAGTTGAATCCTTTTCGGACGCTCTTGCGGTGCCATTGGTTTGGTAGATTTGCGAATCCGACGTAACCAGTCAACTTTCTGCGGACAATGTTTCTCATATCACTGGCTTGTTGAGCAGCAACTTTTGGGTCGGTCGAGCTCACGCTCTGCGGCACTTCTTGTGAAGGGGACACAGCCTTGCCATTTGGTGCTGGAGAGACGCGTGTGGGTGCCGCTGGGGCAACGCCATTTGTAGCTGTATAGAAACATAAAATGTCAGCCCAATCGCTCGAGGTAGTGGTATGCTTGAGCTTCTGAACAATGCCGTCAATCGCTGATTCGCACCGAAGGATTATGGACTCTTCGGGAGCAATTGCAATAGGCCGCAGGCTTGGAGTGGCCTCAACGTCTAGCATGCTGCGGTACGGCTGGCGGCAATGAAGGCTCCAAGGCTCGCGGAATATGGGCGATTGACAGAAGTATCCTCGAGTTCGTTGACTGGCACAAACATGGGTCCCTTCGTGACACTCTCGGAACGAGAACCTCGGGATTGCGCGAGCAATCCTATGAGCGCAGTAGCCATGGCATGTTTGTGCAGTCAATGAGGTCCTTGGCGAGAACGGGAGTGCCTGCGCCAGATCGCTCACGAGGTATACAAGTTGGCCTGCCGCAGAGACGGAGAGTATGCAAGGCCCCTAGTTGTAGAAACTGGCGTTTGCAGAGGCACAGAGTTTATATCGAGAGTCGATTTTATGTTGACGACCGACGAGCATTTTGAATTCGAGGCCAGCTGGTCCAGAAACCACTCCTCGATGACGACTTCCTCCAAATAAAATGTATTGCTTACCCATTGTCTTAGGTCTGATATAGAAGGTTCGATTGTGAAGTCGTCAGGGGGAGGTAGGAAAGAATGTCTATATCGACGAAGGTTCATTAGCTTCTGTATAACAGAGTCAAGGATAAAATCGAATGGTTGGCAGATTTTCCATAGCCAGATTCCGTCAACGTGTCTTCGTATTGATGGGTGGAGAAGGGATGCGCAGTGCAGGAACACGATCATCGATCGCACATACCAGAAAATTGTCTTCAAACAGTCGTCGCCCGCGTCTTTGTGAAGTCGCAATCGAGTATGAAATGCCGCAGAATGATTGTCGAGCTCGATCTATCGGCAGGCGCGTTCAAGTCAGTTCTGTGTTGTTGAAGAAGGTGATGAAAGTTTGAGGTCGCTGTCAAAAGGGGAAGAACAGAATTATCGGCAGGGATCATCGAGCTATTTCGGATCGGTCTGCGGGTGCGTTGAGCACTCGTGTTGGAAAAGAGGGGACGTACCGTATCAAGCCTTCGAGGGAAGCAACAATTGAGAGTCCTAGACAAGTAGGACAGGTCGAGAGTATGCAGGAGAGGTGCTTCGTGGCAGGTCACACAGCCTCGAGAAATTGGATGCCTCCGCGAAAAGCATTGAGTTTCAGGGGGAACGCTTCTCCTCCTAAATTGCGCTAAGCTGATTGTCTCCACTTTTTCTTTGCTTCCTGAGGCTTCGGAAAATCCCCGTCTGGCAAGGGATTCCTTGTTGGCTCTGATTGGTTTATTTAGAGGCGAAGCGTAGGTTGATTGGATTTTGAAGATATAAATTGTTGCGGGGAAGGGTTGAGTTGACTTTCTATGGAGAAGGAGCATTAATAGTGCCTAACAACGTAATCCCGCGCTTTCTGGCTCTACATATGATGGGGAAACCTGACGCGGGGGTTTTCAGATAGTCTCGTGACTCGAAATCCACACAGCCTCGGCACTCCAGCCTTTTTTCAATCAATTCATTTCCCAAGCTCGACACCGAGCACCCGAGGAAAACTGGGAAGAATTTGACCGAAGCCGTTGGTAAGTACTCGTCGCGTAATAAGCAAAACTTTGGAACTCCTCCACTGCGAAGTTGGGTATCGTTTATCCCACTGACGCGTCTCTTGGAACAGAGTCAACAAAGCTCGACGCGTCTTTCCAGCACTACCACAATCATCTTTATGTATCCAAGCTTTCAGTCCGCAAGTAGGTACTTCTATCTCCTCCCTTCCTAACTCTTCTACGTCTCGAACCTTGAAGCTGCTTCATCGACGATCACGAGTTCTCGCGAGACGTTTCCACAGATGGGGGTCCCCGAGGACTCTCTTCCCGACCCTCCTGAGATCGACAAGAAGGACTCTTATCCCATAGTTATAACTGATTCAGCCGAGGACTCTTTCGTCTGGACCAAGGCGCCCAAGTCCCCTCCAAAGGAGATCAAACCGTTCCTGACGTCCTTCACCGTCTTCCCCAAACTGCCTACCGAAATCCGCGGTATGACATGGCGCCTCTCCCTTACTCCTCGCAGTATCGAGATGTCGTATAGCGTCCATCATGGTTTCTACTCTCGTGTAAAGACACCCATCGCCCTTAAAGCCTGCCCCGATTCTCGAAATGCCGTCATCGGTTCCTACCCGCTCTGCTTTGGAAGAACCTGCACAGTCCAAGCACCGTGTTTAACTTCGCCCTGGACACTCTCTACTTCAATTTCTGCGCTCAGAATGGAGTCTGCCAATTCCTTGTGTCTCTTTCAGACGCTGAATTGAAAGGAATCCAATCTATCGCGGTCCACCATCTCATCGACGACGACCTCAATTATGAATATGCCACTGAGGACAACTGCTTGGATCTTTTCAAGGAAGCGAGTTATGTCATGCCTGCCTTGAAAGAGTTTCTTATTGTCTATGATTTGGGCATGGATTGGTATGGACATGGCTTTCCTGATGGATCAGGACCGATGGGACCGTTTCCGGAGTACACCTACGAGATGGGAGGTTTTCATCTGGATGATGAGGATGGCGAGTCTGAGTGCCAGGAACTCCCCAACTCGGAACACCTTACTGAAGGATTCGACGTTCCCAAGACCGGTTCCATCTTCGGCTGGCGATCAACAAAGCTCCCAATGAACTCACCGCATTGGTGGACTAGCTACCCCGTGAATGGTGATGCAAGTCTGCCCTTACCCCGCGACCTTGAACAGAACTTCGTGTACAGTACAAGCTGTTGCATCGCATAAGGGATACCCCTCTCGAATCCCAGTATTGAATACTGACACTGGGACTTTTGCCAGAACTTTGCAGGGATGGTCGGCTTGATTCGGAGATGTCGTCGGAACTTGTTACAACATATGAGAATTTCGACTGTGGAATGAATCTCGTGAACTATACTAGAAGCACGAGTTGCTCATTTGCTCTGTACGATTTCGATTTCTCACGTTTACTTGCTTTTTATACTTGAAGGAGTTGATTTATTGCTTTCTCAAGATACCCACTGCGCTGGCTTTGATTTGAGATGGAAAATGGATGTAAAATAGCTTGAGCTTTCATAGCGAATAGCAACACTGATCACAGAAGAAATACAACTGCCATGCTATCGTTATGAACTCGCGCTACATGCATATGAAGATGCAGTTTCTCCAGAATGAACCACAGGTTCCTCATCAACGCTCATCCCACCTACCTGTTCCACGTCATACCCGCCCCAACCCAGCTGTATCGACTCCATTCGTTCTCAACGAATAGTCATAGCACCTCACGTCTTCTTTCGCTCCTTGAAATCCCATCACCGGACTCTGTGCGAGGATTCTTACCTCTCCCATCCCAAGTCTGTCATACTCGTAGTCCCAATGCCTGGTATTCCCTACTGCAGTCCGTCTCGACTCGCCGAGGGAAGGTACATCGTGTGGCGGTGCTCGGAAGAAATCTTCGAAAAGAATGACTCTGAAGGCTTGTTATTTTGCTCACAGAGGATGGAGGAATTGCTAGAGGAAGGAGGGTTTTGTTCATTGTCAGTTACATCCGAGCGCGTTGCAAGACAGAAAAGTTAACTTCAATCACTCACTTCCTTCCCAAGGAACCTAACCCCCTTTAACAGTCAATTTATAAACGGTCGAAAAGATCAAGATCAGCGCACTGCGGCAGATTTGACATGCCTTGACCGAAAGATCGTCGTGCTGGCCTCGTACACCTGCACGAGGCCCCCAATCAGCTGCAGTTTTTCTTGAACAGTAAGCATGAATCAGCCCTACGCAATAAGGTTGTCGCCAAAAGATTCAGGACCAGTCACCTCCAGACTTCGTCAGACGACGTCACACACAAGCCTCCCTGGAAACGTCAGTCCATACTCTCGTTCTCTCCAATCCTGATGTCGACCAACGGGAACGGGATTGTCGGAAACGCGAAGTCGCCGTTCATCTCCCGATTCTGCGGGTAGGCTACGGCGTGCCCGAAAAATGGCAGCCTGGAGCATCACTGAAAACTACTCAACAATTCCTCCGTTCGTACATCCGTTTCGTACATCCGTTCTCCATCACACTTATAATATAATACTTCGGTTAATTATAAAACGAGAGACGCCACGTTATACGTACGAAATTGAAAGCGAAATCGCCTCCTGTCTGCAAGCAAACGTTGACTCCGCGCACAATACGCATCATCTTGCAAAGCCCTCAAGATGTTAGAAACTAATTCGTGCGCTCGTACATCTTACTGGTAGGCCATATTGAGCCACGAGGGCGTTTTGCCTACATTTCCTGAAGCTGAAAAGAAGAGGCAAGGCCTATTTCATTGCTCAGAGGTTGAATCGTGTGCTTGATCAGAAACCTGTGGAGATGGAGTCGGATTCTCTTCCGGAGTTTACTGTTCTGTACTTCCTCAGCCGCAGATAATCTTATCTGGCGTGGCAATTCTACGACACCACATCCGTTTTTGGAACTCTCGAAGTCAGAGTTACGACTATGTGGAACTTCCGATCCCGTATCCCAGGTATCTTGAGCGGTGCAACTACATTTTCTTGTGTTCTCCTTCTGTCCGAGATCATGTGTTCTAGATTCATATATAGTACTTCCTTCAGCAAGATTCCGAAATAGACACTCAGATTGCAGATCATCTTCTCTCTTATAAGGACTGCCCATATATCTCTCCTCGGTAAAGATAATTTTCTCAAGCTCTGGGCCTCGAAAGAGCTCCCCTATCATGGCAGAGATCACACATATAGCATCAACGTCTACAACCACCGAAATGTTGCATCTCGGACCCATCAAAATACGCATACTCTCCGCCGCTGGAGCTCAGACATCCTGCCTCGTCATGAATCTACCTCGACGAACACCTGGCTTCCCACTACATTCGCATCGCATGCACACGACCACATTCCTAATTCTAAAAGGAAGAATTCGTTGGACTTCTCCAAACAATACTTTTGATGCGAGAGCTGGGGGCTTTATAGAGGTGCCTGCGGGGTCGAAGTATGGGTTCAGCAATCCTTTTAATGAGGTTGCAGAGATGTTTGTGGTGTACTTTCCTGGATTCTATGTAGAGTGCCTGAGGGAATTGGCAGCGCTGTGGAAGGATAATGAGAGTGGGATTGTGAGTATTGATGAGCAGGTGGAGGTAATGAAGGGATGGGGTACTGCAATTGTCACGGAGGAGACAGAGGGTGGGGAGGACGAGGAGATGGAGGAAGATGATGAGACTGAAGAAGAGGAGAGCGAGAGAGGAACTGGGCTTCAGTGTATGGCATAGGGGCTTACTGGGCACGCGGCAAGTCATCTGCTTGTACAGTGGGGTTTTCGGAATCGGTTTCTTTTGTATTTCATTTCTTCAAGTATATCCCCCCTCAGCGATCTTTCTTCTTGATTTCTAGATCCAACTTTCTGTATAATATTAGATTAGAGAAACTCTCGTTCAAGGCTCCTGGTGAGCATGTCGCAATGAGAAGACTCTCAATTGAACCATTCACTGATATTTCATGGAAATTGTGGAGCTTCTCGCCAGTTTGTTCCGAGAACGTCCAAAAATTCTGCATTTAAAAGAGGAAAGCCAAAAGTTCATACAGCTGACTGAGCCTAAGGAGCTGAGACAAAATACCTTTTTCTTCAAGCCTTCAAGTCTAGAAGATAGAAAAGCCAAAATTGTAATGACCAGACTCAGGCTCGATCTCAGGACCTTCTCGGAATGAATTGTTAACTAATTGTTAACGAGCTATTGCACTGTTAGTTGATGATTCTTTTGGTTATGTTTTGAAGAGCTTACATGTGATAACCAACTACACCATCCGGCCGTCTGATTGGAAAGAAAGTCTTATGCAAATTTAATAAGAGAAATTGGTTGTGGGGGTGAATAGCAGGGCTCTCGGTTGCGTTCAAGAAAGTAGAGGAAGGAGGGTCCACAACTTCTCACAGTTCCTCTCCACAAATCTTCTACCTAGTTAAGGGAATTGTTTACACACAACTCAACGGCACCTACATCATTCTCGAAAGCACGTTCTAGAAACTGGGGAAGTATCCATGATTAAATTGGATAACGTGATATAGGAGCACGTGACTGGGTTTTCTCCGCTGGAAAATGCCCATTGGCCGAATTGGGAAATCCCAAATTTCTCCTCCAAACCCCTGTCCTGTCGTCCAGTCCTCGATTCTTTTACAACCAGCGAATTTTCGGAAGCTCATTGGCATCTGGGAGGAGCAGGGGGCTTCATTCTTTGTTACCTTGATCCGCCGAGTGCGGTCGAGTTCAATCGTTCATCGCCACCCCATATCTTATCAATCATTGAATCACAAAGCTATCACTCGTACACTTCAAAGTAGGAGAACAATTGCACCGTACCCGGAATACTAAAATCTGATACACTGGGGCAGTTGTCACATAAAGCAGAGTGAACAGTCGTCACTTTGAGGCTGGAATAAGGTGTTTAGTAATCCTATCTCCGGGGCAGAAATTCAATATCCGAAACAAGCCCTCTACTCTCTCCTAAAATTGCCCTGAAACTATCGAATGATCAAACCAGATGGCGGTATGCTTATAAAACGTCACCGACAGCAATTCAACTGGAAAGTAAACAGCGACAGCGATGACGCACCTGCAGGTGCATTACTCAGCTGCGACGTATCCTCACAGCGGATTTTAAATACCACGTCGGCTCTAAGGAGTCTTGGCACAAGCCACTTGCTTACATCCGCAACCCAAAACACCTGGTGCACCACTACCGCCCATCAATCATGGCGTTAGGATTCTCTCCCCCGTCGCTGTTGTCGTTTGGTCATTGGGTTATTAATGAGTCAATCCATGGAAAGTTTGCTGAGAAGGGCGGAGATAGCGCCCAGCATGCATGACAAATGTGCCCGCAGCTATTCCTTGTACTGAAGTAGAAATGAGCTCCAAAAGGAGACAAAGCACTGAAGTGCAGATGAAATATATAGCTCTGCTTTGTCCCAGTAAGTAATTCCTCATCATCAGCTCAATACTTCAGCACTTGAATACCATTGTGTACTTCGAACTCACTCCAGTACTCCAGTACTTCAGTGTCTCGAGTTGAATTGGGCTCAAGCCTCTCTCTTCAGCACAACACCAAATAAAATTTTCTATTTCGAAACGACTTCAAATAAATTAGATATCAATGGCGGATATCCTACGAGAGGCCCCATTGGGCCAAGTTATTCGATGGATCACTAGGAACAGACTCCTTCCATACCCAGAAGAACTTCCTGGCTTCGAACTGCCAGCAACGTACAATGCCATGCTCAACTCATCGGGCAAGGCACCAGCGACAATTCGAAATTCTCAGGAGAAAGCACGACCAGCAAGACCATCAAGAGAGTCAAGTCACTCGAGCGATTTAAGCGAGACCGAGACGCCCACCCCTGGTGCAGCATCTGATCTCGAGAAGGCTGAAACCCAAGAACCAAATCCATACGAGAAAGATGTCGAGGCTATTTCACTGAGCCGGACGAAGTCCCGCGCCGAAACGACCCCATGGACTGAGGACCGGCTCGAAGTTGAGGCTGAGCTCGCTCTCGAACGAACCCAGACCAAGCCAATTGTACCTATGAAGACATCGGATGGCAACATCTTAGTCGATTGGTACACAACCGACGATCCAGCGAATCCCCAGAACTGGACCAACAACAAACGCTTCATTGTGTCCTTGATAATTTGCGTTTATACCTTCGTCGTCTACACCGGCTCTGCGATATATACTTCCAGCGAACTTGGTGTTATTCAAAAGTTCGGCATCTCGAAAGAAGATGCTTCACTTCCTCTCTCCCTCTACGTTCTTGCGTATGGTATAGGTCCTCTACTCTTCGCTCCTCTTTCTGAAATCCCAATTATCGGCCGGTCGCCAGTCTACGCAGCCTCAATGGCAATCTTTGTCATTATCTCCATCCCCACGCCTCTAGTCAACAACTTCGCCGGACTTCTCGTCCTCCGATTCTTGCAGGGCTTCTTTGGCTCTCCATGTCTCGCTATCGGCGCTGCGACTATGCAAGATATGTACTCATTACTTTATCTTCCTTACGCACTCGTCGCCTGGGTCTCAGCCGCCTACTGCGGACCCGCTCTTGGCCCTCTTCTCTCTGGATTTGCCGTCACTGCTAAAGGCTGGAGATGGTCACTTTGGGAAATTCTTTGGGCAGCTGGCCCGACTTTCCTCGTGATGTTCATGCTTCTTCCCGAGACATCAACTCCCAACATCCTTCTCCGCCGTGCACAGCGTCTCCGCAAACTCACCGGTGACAATCGTCTGATGGCACAATCCGAGATCGATCAGAAGCACATGAAACCAAGCAAGATTTTGGTGGATGCAATCATCAAGCCTATGGAAATCACAATTAAGGATCCTGCGATCGCATTCGTGAATATCTATACAGCTATCATTTATGGCATCTACTATTCTTTCTTCGAAGTGTTCCCGCTCGTCTATCCTGTATACTACGGCTTCTCGTTGGGCATGATTGGCGTGGTCTTCACTTGTATCCTGGTTGCTTGTATGATCGGTATCGCGATTTACTGCGCATACCTTCATTTCTATCTGATCCCAGATATTATGAAACACGGGTTGAGAGCTCAAGAGTCGAGATTGGTACCAGCTTTGTTCGCTTGCTTTGGCCCAACGATCGGACTCTTTATGTTTGCCTGGACAGCTCGCGAAAGCATTCACTGGATTGCACCTACAAGTAAGCAGCTCTCGCAGCAATTGCTTTCCCCTTTTGAACAAATGCTAATTGAGATATTCACAGTTGGTATCGTTATCTACGGAGCGTCCGTGTTCGTCGTGATGCAATGTATCTTCGTCTACGTCCCGCTCTCGTATCCCCAATACGCCGCTTCCTTATTCGCTGGTAACGATTTCCTTCGATCAGCACTTGCCTGTGGTAGTATTATGTTTGCGCGACCATTGTTCATCAATCTTGGTGTGGCTAAGGGAGTTAGTCTTTTGGGTGGTCTCTCAGTCATTGGTATCATTGGAATGTTCTTGCTTTGGATCTTCGGTGCCAAGTTGAGAGCTAGATCTAAGTTCGCTATCTAGACTTGGCTGGGATAATACTTTCAAAAGGGGTAGTAGGGAAATGGAATTAATTGTACATTTTGAGCATTAGCGTGGGATAGTAGCGCCGGAGTTTGGGGCTACTTTTGAGTCGAGGCTTGGAATAAAAAGATAATAGATAATATAAAGAACATATGATCATAATTTGAGTTTCACGCTTTTCACCTGCAATGCGAACCGTATGCTGAACAAGTGTTCTTCGTCCCTGGTATTCACAACATGCAGCCCAGCCCTATACCCGAACCCCGTCCCCCTAAACAAACGAGGAATGTGAAGGAGTAAGCATCCCCATATTCTGCCGAGAGTCTAGGCCAGTCTTGTGGACTACTCCGGTACGATTGCTAAACCATTTTTGTCCGAACTCAATGGCACAGGAAATAATCCCTCTCTCCAGGCAAAGACCTCGCACATTGGTACCTTCCATTTCGTGAATCTACCAAGTTCTACCTGAGATTCGATGGTCCAATTGCCAATCTCCATACTGGCTTCAGTGTTCTCAATACTAGAAGGAATTTCAAAGAATCGCATTTGGCCCCAGCGTTGAATCTCCCAATGTTAGAAGTTTGGAATTCCTTTTCGTTCCAGAGACTTTCTCTCGATAACTTCCAGAATATCTGTTACTATAATGGTTCCATTCCATAAAGGAACCATGGAACCATGAATTTCCAGGGTTCCATTTATGCCTGAGGAGGTCTTCTACTAAATGCTCCAGGCATAAACTTTCTCAGGCATCAACACTTTTTTAAGGCAATTGATAACCAGCCCCTCAGACTAAAGACCCTCGGTCTTATTAGCAGCACTCAATCACGTGAGTGTTCATGGAAGTTCCATGGTTCCAAATCAGACGTGCAGGGGGTACGAGTGTCGTAGTCACTTATGAGCAGGCAAATGCAAGGTCATTGATCTATTTCTAATTGACCGCATGGGTTTCATTATCATCCAGTTCATTTCT
>NXFV01000868.1:0-13136 GCA_002803225.1 Gamarada debralockiae | reverse complement strand
GATATTATGTGTGATAATTATGGTATAATATCATAAACCCCCTCCTAGATCTCATATAATATTATACTAATACGTCATTATGGTAGTAATAATACAAACTTCAATTATTGGTCATATATTACTACTTTGCACTACTGGAAACACTGCAATGGAGTCATCAAGGGAAGACGGGAGGACAGTGACGCAGCGGAAACAGGAGAGGTGGTTGCACTAAGAGGCCAGGAATACAGGACCTCAGGTGATGTGATTGCGTACTTGCAGAGTGTGAAGAGTGATGAGGATCGATATTTTGCGCAGGTGGAAGTGCTAGGAGCTATGGAGAACTACTACGATCATGCTGGCGATACGATCGAGGAAGTTTTCAAGTATGTCGATGCTGATGGAGCATTTAGAACGGCTGTTTCGTACGAGGAATACAACAAAACATGGAGGGTGTAAGATGCATTGTACGGAGCAATGAAGCCAGGAGAAACCGGCTTGCTGAGGCAAGTAGAGCAGTCGAGGGTGGTTGGGATAGGAGGGTAATTGAGTGGCTAGTGCGTTCAGTCATCTCCAAGCTTCATGCAAGCCGTATGTACACTTGCTGGTTTGTATACGGCGGAAGAGGGAGCTCACAGAGTGAGCCGAGCAGTGATAGAGCGCTTGAGAGTCCCCGGAGAGGCGTGTCGATACAGAAGGTCATCCAAACGGCAGACATCACTACAGCGAGGAGCATGAAGGCGCATGAGAGAGTTATTACAGCTGAGTTGAGACGCTAGAGGCACAATGGTTACATTTCCAGTACAAAATAGGTCTCGATAACTTCCAGATGGAAAAAACATGGAAAATGCTTCCAGATCTCCAACGCTGGAATCTCCCAGTAACAGCCAGTCGTTCAAATGATCCACTTCGTAACTGATACCGAGTTCCTTCAAACCCGTCATGAGTTCGACTCTTTTCTGAAGCTTCTTGAAAGCGTCTTCGTTCTCGATGTAGTAGTCGCTAAGTTCGTAATCGTCATCGAGGGTGAGATGCTTTGTTCCGGTTTTCTCTTTTTCGTTCAATATTTTGAAGATGCGGCCAATGTTGGACTCTGCTGAGCGGTGTATGAGGTTGAGAAAGACAGTATCCAACTCAAGGTTGAAATATGTCGAAGCGGGGTGCAAATTGGAGCCGAAAGAGAGCTGTTAGTAGATTAAGACTGATTTGCGGGACTCTTGGCAAACGTGGAAGGCAGCAGGGAGGGCGACGGTCGAGAAGATCGCCTTCGATTCCTTGAATTATATCTCAACGACACGAGGCTGGAGAGTACACTTCCATATCTTCTGTCGAAGCTCTATTGACAGCTTTGGGAAGATTCCGAAGGTTGTGGGAGGAATGGGGTTGGACGTTGTATGAGTTACCATGGCTTGGGTTCGGGAGGTGGATGCTCTCGAAGAATGATGTTGTTCAGGTTGTCAAGGGCCTCTGATTCCTTCAAGATGGAAGAGGTGATGCGGAGATGTTCTTGGAAGGTCTCGGTGTCGAGAAGTTGGAAGAAGTACGTGACTATCCGGCGAAGTAGATTTGTTTACTCTTTTGACAAATTCATTCACTCTGTATCAATAAGACTGACGTGGTCCTCGGTAGCTTAATCCTTGGATATACTTGCACATATTTGAACGAAAGTTGAAAGTCTGAAGTAACTGCTCAGAAAAATGCTCATCCTTATGATTGGGAAAGACCTGTTATGGAAAGGCATGGTGGGTGACAAATGAGTATATATTGCACAATTAGCTTAGAACTAATCAGAGGGGAGTCTCCTGTAAACATATTTTGAAGCAGACATCTGAGCATTTGCTTCCTAACAGGGCCAAACTCCGCAGTACAAACAACATTGTGTGAAGTGCTCAAACAAACTCAGAATTTGATGGAGACTGACTCGAAAAACAGACACCTGCAATTACTGAAGTTCTACAGGGAGCTAGTTGCTCAATGCAAAGTTACATATCTAGTCATAAAACCCAGAAGGGTTGTTCAAAGACTATAATTAGCTCTCATGCTGTCGCACCTTTTTCTCAATCCTAGTTACATCATGCCTGCCACAGGGTGCAGCCAGCTCTCGGATCCAGTCATGACTTCGTCTATGGTCTTGACATCCCAAAGACCCAGAGGAAAGAGCCCTCTCTATGTTCAACGCTTGAAGAGAGACAAATATTTAACGCTCTAGCAAGAGGTAATAATACGTCAAGTGCGCTGTCACATGATTATATCCCTACAAAGATGTTGCAAGGAATCTATAAATGTCGATGGAAAGAGTTTGCACCCTTGGAACTTGAGCGTACACATAGAAATTTGATTGAACAAACACTGGAAGAAGTGTGCGTACAATGCTTGGAGATGGGTGCCAGTACTCTGGCTTTGAATGATGAGGGCAGGAAGGAAGCTCTGTCCGGGCACGCCGTAGATTCCGCTGCAATGTCGCGGCTTGAAGACATCGGCATTCAAGGCTTATCTTCACTGAATGGTATGCCTCTGGTCCTACTCTATTAGGCAGATTGTGGTCTCCAAGTACTTCGTAGAGGTTGAATGCGTCCAGAGCGAATTTTAAGGTTAGAGAAAGCCCGAGGACGTTTGATTGGGGGAAAGCGTTTTCAAAAGATCCATCTGAATTCAGAAATCTATCCGTTCATCCTCGGTGATCAGATACGTTACTAATGCCTCACAAACGAGAGAAGTTGTTGTCAATGAAGCTTCTGAAAGACAAGGATGAAGAGCGTAGGGAAGTGATGTTAGAAGTGAAACAAGTGATCGCTCTAGCAGCTGTTTGGTCCTTTAGGACATGAGGGGAACCGACACGAAAGTTACTTTCAAGACTTCTCTCAATGTTTTGGGATAATTATTAACATCTTATTTTATCGAGCGATTGTATGTCAATTATACTCTAGCAGCATGAACAAGTCATATTCCTGGCACATCCCAAACTTCTCCCCAATCCAGCGACCAGTTCGCGAAGTCATCCTTCTTCCATTCCGGAGTTGAAAGAAAACAAGACCTCCATCCATACACAATCTCTATCTCCACACTTTGAGAGAATCTCCACCTCTCAAACTTTTGCACATCAGGAAGTTTCGAACGGCCCTCCACCTCATCCGGCCACGTACACCCAATACACCGCACCCTCCGTCTCAACCCTGCCTCATCGAGGAACACAATCTGTTCATCCACCAGTGGAGAACTAAATTGATTCTCTGGAAAAAGTGTAGTCTCAATATCACGAACAACTTTAAATTCTTTCAACTGTGTCATGGCTTTCAGTGCGTCCTTTATACCCCTGCCGAGAATGCCCTCCTCCAATAGTTGCTCATCAATGGCGACGAATTTGAGTCTTGCCAGTTCCTTTTCCTTCAAAATCCCTACTAGGTACTGGCGGTTGGGGAATACTTGAGACCTCTCCAGGTAGAGGGTGTCGATTTCAAAATTGAAAGGTACTCGCGGGGATTGGTTGAATGCGTTGAAGCACTTTGGATATAGCGGCAGAACGGCCTCCCTCGACTCCTGACATGTCACCAAAGCTGCTGGAAAGGGGGCCTTTGAGTAAAGGCCTGTGTTGTAGGTAGACTGGAGGAGTTCGACGATGCGGGGTGTGGGACTTAAGCGCCATATGATAATACGAAGCTCAGCTGGGAGGGAAGAGAAGAGAGTGAAGGTTTCGAAGCCGACGGGAGAGCTGGCGGCGATTGAAGACATTGTTTCTTTCAGGGAGGAGAAATCTCGATTGTGTATCTCTTTGGCCGAAGACCATATTAAAATTGGAGGTAGGGTAAATATCCGGACCAAAGATCCTTTTTGCAGCTTGGGTCGTCTGCCATCAAGGTTACTAGGCGAGGCAGTCGCCCGCCTCGCCTAAGAAAACGGCCACAACAATTGACGTCTCTACTTTATCAGAAGCCCGGGGTGGTGGAACTGAATCAAATTCGAGGTGATCCTGCTTGTGAATAGTGGAGGATAAAGGACTGAATTGGTGTTACCAGTCATCACCGGTTCACTACCTAAGGAATTGAAGAAACTGTTCTTTTCGCGCTAATCTCCAGAAGCTTTATCACTGAATCGAAATATCCAACAGCAGGCCATCGTACGAGCCATTATGGGCGCGCCTTCCTCTCCTCTGCGACCTTCAATTTCCAACGATGACAATAGCGACAACGCCAAATCGGCGGCCAGCAGCGTGCAGAAACAGAACACGAAGAATGATGGAGATGCGAAGGACATAACAAATGTTGAATGGAAACTACAGGACACACATCTCGATCCCCAACAGCGTGCATCTGCATCTGCCAAACCTTCGGCAAGAGAAATATCGAGTGGATAAATTCTGAGCAAGAGGGGCCTCTCCTACCATCTTCAGCTTGGAAAACCTATACCTGGCTATCGTGGTCCGAGGAGAAGAAGCAAAAGCTCAAGGATGATCTCTTGGCCGGCTCCGAGCAGCCTTTACCGCCGCCCGATGATACAGATCTATGATATCGAGGTCCAGTGCCACTGAGTTAAATCTAAATGGTTTTCTGAGGATTCCTCCACCATGAAAGGCCCAACATGACTGAAATCCCCTGATAGTCATATCAGATACGCGCCAAAGTACTCGAGAAAGGTCATAAGGATCGAGCGATACGAGTGTGGGTCTGGAGCCACTTGGTCTTCAGCAAAGGGCTTCTTCTCAACTGGGCTTGCAAAATGTTTTATCGGAGGATCAACATTTCCTTGGGGTTATTTAGATTATGCCTCCCATCCAAGGTAGACCGACGCGGAGAATGGCATTGGAGTTTATCCGTCCAGACCACAAATGCTCTCTGGAGGACATGATACATAGCTCCCGTTTCCATGCTTTGGTTTCAAAAACTCTCAGTTGCTCGAATTTACTTCCACATCGCTACTCCGCCTACTACACATTCAGAATGCATTTCCCAGCGGACCCGTTTGCTCATTTCCATATCGTGTACCTTTGGCTACTACTCTTCGCGTGTATATCTGAATCGGCCACTATCGATGATGTTGTTCACGCCATCAAGCCTTAGTGCGTCACCTCAGACGGGTCTACTACTTGCAATATTGGCGGTCAATCCCCAATCAAGCCTTCGCTAGGTGGGGGTTATCAATGGCTCACCGTCGAACCGATGACAGAGACCTAGTCTGGAACCACCATGACAACAGACGATGCGGTTTGGACAGCTGTAGAGACCAATTTCTTAACGGCAACACCCGTTACAGCCACAGATTCGAATGGTGTCACTACGATGACGACCTCTACCGATTATTTTTCATTCATCACAGCTCCACCGACCTCGAATGGAGTTGCAGGTGTACCCATCATCGCGGCAGCATCAAAAATAGTTGAGACCATTGCAGCGGAGATTATAGCACAGGCAGCGTCTAAGGTAGGGGCAACTCTGGGGCTTACTGCGGCATTGACCATGGCTGAAGCGCTCATAGCCGCGAAGTTAGCACGAAACGGGGCGGTCGAGCTGAAAGTCTACTTGAGAACCTCAGTGTATTACCACCGATATCAACCATCGAAGTATCCCTGAGCACCACATCCACCTCTTCAGATCTTCCTACGGTCACAGCAATTCCAATGCTACCCTACCAGGTAATGACAATGGTGCAATATCCGCTTTCTGACTATGGGTCAGGCCCTACGTCAACAACGGATGATCCTGATCTCTCGGTGTCTTCTAGGGCTGCGCCACTTCCTACTCTAAGCAAACAGTGCTACACGAGCTCATTAATCAACTGTCAATACGTGTTCTGGCCTGCAACATTTTTCCCTTCGACTACAGAGGTACTTCCAGCAAGTTGCACCACAGTCGCTACAACGTCTTCCTCACCGTCAAGCCCAACATCCTCAACGGCGGCGCCAGCCTCACAGCCCCCATATGCTCCTGGGCTCCGCATATTGCTTTCCGGCTCAGCCTAGGACGTGCACGTTGGGATTCCTCAGTATGTACACAGCTCCACCCCGAGGATCGTTCAACCCGGCCACTGTAAGCATGTTTATTTACGACGATAACTGCATTCAAATAGGCGTTGCAGCTTACCCTGCCACTGCTGGAATGGCCATCTACTCACAATTGCCCTATTCTGTTATAAAAGAATTAGGCCAGACAGCATTCAAGAAATCGAACGTAAACTTTTGCTACGCAGGCAAGTGCGTTGACTCGACAACTGACGCTAACGCTTGTTGGACAACCGATCAATCCAGTCAACATGTAGTTGCCACCGTCAACCGGTGTCAGTTTGATTGCTCGCAACCTGCTATGTAGGAATGGATCATAACATGGTTCCGAGATGTGGCCGTTGCAACGAGACATTTGGGCATTGCTTAGCATGAGATGCAGCAGATGATCCATGTTTGGAGAAGCAATCATCTAAAACACACGGCGTCCTCATTGTCTGAATTTGGGGTTTTGGAGGAGTGTAATCAGCACGACCACATATCGGTCATGCCCGAAGTCAGTCAGGCTGACTGGCTATCACATAGAAATATCAGCTATCAAAAATCGAGTCTTTCCATTGTAGCACCAATCGTCCTCCTCATCCTGCCCTTCCAAATTTGTAGTATTCCCACTCTTGACCCAAATTTGAAACATCTTCTTCTTAGGCATCTCTGCCCTGATTATTTCCTTGGTCCTTATCCAGGCTCATCAGAAAGAGGCTGCCAATTATTCCCACTCACGTGCTGTATTGGCTCGTCGTGTCCATTCTCATAATAATGCAAAAGGTGTTTATCGGCATTAAATTAACCGACAAAAGATTGGATAGAAGCAGCTAGCCAGAAGCAGTCTAGCGTCCAGAAGGGTGGCTTGGGAATGTGGCTGACCGGAATTTTTAGAAGTGTTCAAGGCGGAAGCCGATTTCGCTAGCGACTGTATCATGGGGGGCAGAGCTGACGTTTGTGGATTGGGTCAAAGAAGATGCGCAATCCGCGTCATCTGTCCCGGGCCGAACCTTAAGTGCAGGGGGTCCGTGTCACACCCGTCTGACGCCATACCATGGCGTATCCATGGACGAGCAGGCGCAGAGAGTAGTTGTCAGACGGATATATCATGTGATCAAAACGGGTTGAATTTATCTTTGCACACCGTAGACTGTCAGCCTCGTTAACTTGTCGCATTGCTCTGGGCTAGTCTCAGGGCTCGTGGGGTGGATATACGCCTCTGATGACACGAGCAGGGTTGCCACAGACAACGGTGTAAGGTGGTACATCCTGTGCGAAGTGAGTCGGCATATTTCCAAAGGAAAGAGGAACGTAACTGGCATTGGACTCCACAGGGCAAATTTCATAATAAGGAAAAGGGTCAACGTACCATAGTAACGATCGAGCTCGCTCCCACAGTGCTACCCTGGCAAATCGTCCGGCCCGGCAGAATGGTAACATCGCCACCAATCTAGCAGTCCGGATCAATAGTGACCTTCCTGTCTAAATTCGGTCCTCTGGAACCCCATCGCTGCTCAGAATCGATAGGCAGTGTCGCAGTGTAAATATTGACGTTAGGTACGATATTGCACCTCTCGCCAATCCTGACTTCGCAGGTATCAAGAATAATGCAATTCCTTCCAATGGCGACGTCTTGGCTAATGTTGATGTTATACCCATAATCACATTGGAAGGGCCCTTCGATGACGAGATTATTGCCTACTCGACCAACCGGTGAACCTGGTGCCGCTTGGTTTGAGAGATGACATGTTCGTGAGGCTGAAGGATATCGCGGAAGAGTCGTGCACGCTCCTCAGGAGACACACTGTTATTAGGATTTGTGCTGACATTGAAACGCCAGCAAGCTCTACTGCAACGTTCTCGCTCAAGGATCAGCTCTTCGTTAAAAGGAAAGTAGTGACGGCCCGCAAGCATCTCCTCTTTCTGCATACGCAGCCGGTTTTGGGAGGCGAGATTAGAGAGTGCTAACTGTGCGGCGACTTGAGGGTTGGAATATGGACAAAGTATTTCCAAGCGCTAACACTTCCGGAAGTCAGATATCCACGGTTTTAGCAGTTGGAACAATACAACGCCTTACCTAACCGGTTTATAAAGAATTCCACTTGCTGATTCCCAGAAAGGAAGCTAATCTTTTGGCTTCGTTGTAAGGAGCCCAAACATATTTCCGCTTGCTCTTCCTTTCCAAAACAATTCCGCCCCTTATCAAATCTCCCTTCTACGAGTCCCTCTATAGTTGTAAGAGATAAGAGACAAGCTTTTACCCAAGTAGATATAAATGCATCCTAGATAACATAGTAAGAACATGGATCAAAGTGAAGAGAGTACTGAACAGCTACAGTTGTATAAATAGAGTAACTACGAAGAATAAAAAATTCCTTACTCACCAATAGGTAGGAGATCCTGACTCAACTGATTTTGCCGCCTCCCTCGCCTGCGGGATCCTCCCTTGCCTCGCTATCTCGCGCAGACACTTGATAACATAGAGTCGCGCCGGCTCCGGTGTCGACGGAATCTCCGCTACAGCTGTGAACGGCCAGATCAGATAGCGCGCCGCTGGGGTAAAGGTAGTACCATTCTCATCGAGAAACTGTGTTGCACTCGCGAGTATGTCAGTAACGAGTTGTGTGCGGTTGGCCGTAGCTGTGGCTAGAAGAGCTGTAGTGTCGAGATCGTTGCAGTGTTCGGATATCTCAGGCATACTCTGATCCTTAGCTCGAGCAACAAATGCAGCTATACGCCAGACTACCTCGCACAAGAATAGCCGTATCATACGGAGCATGTTCCAGTGCCGGGCTACGTGGTGAGCCGGATATTGGTGGGCGAGGCCCTGATAAGCACAAGGTGGAGTCATGTGCGGGGGGCTGACTTTGTAACGCCAGCTGTCCGGTAGTATATCTTCTAGCCACCGTGCCTCCTCCTCCAGCTGTAGTGCCTCATAGACAATCCCAGAGAGTCTCTGTAGCGGCGGAACTTGGAGCACTCGCGCTTTCAAGCTGGCCATTTTGTCGAGCAGGGGCCCAGTCCGGACTCTAGGAATGTTTGGATCAAGAAAGGGCTTAGCTTGCTTATATACCTGTAGGAACTCGTTCGGTACGGCGACTCCTCGTTGGATGCAGCTACTGCGGATATTACTGCAAGTCTGCAAAAAGAGTTGTGTGCCTAGTTTTGTCCCGAGTTGCTTCGTCCCTCGCAGTCGGATGAGTTCGACGGCTCCTAGGGTATGAGCCGTCCAGCTTGCGGGTGATCGGCGACCAGAGAAGGTAATAGCCTCGTAAAGACCTAGGAGTAGGACAGAAATGAGGCTGCTATCAAGTATAGCCGTCTTTGAGGAAGCAAGGGCCTCATTTGTTTGGATGAGGGCTGCGGAGTAGTGCTTGCGGGCATAATTCAAGAGCTCGACGCTGCCGACACGCAGCGACAGGCTCGCATATGAGGTGGCTAGGACGGTTGACAATACGGCATCTTGTGAGTTTGATACTATAGTATTGTATATCTCAGGAAGGAATTCGAAGGGCGAACCTGGGGACCAAAAGGTCATGAAATAAGTAACGGCTAGCTCGTTATGGGAAGGCGTGAGAGAGCGTGGCGGCGAGGGTATGATATCTACAGCGTTGCAGTGTGGGCCAGTGAGCAGTTCATGCTCAAGAGTGTGCTCCGGAAGGGTTGGAGGATAGAGGATGCCGTTCTTTTCATACTGGACCTTTCGATGTGTTGACTCCGATTCATCCTTGACGAGAAGCAGTGACACGTTCCTGTAACCGAAGCAAGTAACGGACTTGCGCAGGCATTGGGTGCACGACGGACGGATCCGATCACACTGCATGCAAACGGGCTAAGAGAGTGCTTCCTGAGAAGAAAAGAAGGGACTTCGGTCGAACTTACTTTATTCCTCCCCTTCCGGCAGGGTGCACAAGCATCGGACGGTCGACCGCGGAACGGCATGACGGATGCTCTTGCTCATCCGATTTGAATCTGCTTTCAACAAAACAACGTGGGGCGTCTAGTATCTGGTTGAGTATGGTTATGGGATTGTCAAATAGGGCAAGGCATAGGCATATGGCACTATGCAAGTGATGATGTGGTGGTAGTGGACTAAAGAGACTGCTAACCGCGAGGAACGAAACAAGGACCAGAAGAGGAGTTGGCGTTGGCATTCTAGACGCAGTCGGGGATGGAAGATAATATGAGGTTATTCGCAGAATTTGGTGCTGCTTTTTTAGCCCCCTTCGGGATCCCTTTAGCTAACTGTTAATTCACGGAATTTTAAAAGCGGCGCCCGCATAGTTTTAGCGTCGACATGTCCCCCAAATTAGGAAAGGCGGGCCTACATAAGCGAGCTAGCGCAGCGGCTGAAACTTCCGCGCCCCGGCTTGGTTCGTCTTCTCCAATACTCAATCGAGTAACAAGTTCGTTGAATCAACGCAGCTTTGAGCTTGTAGCAGAAATAACGATAAGCGTCAAGCAAGGAGAGGATAAAATACCTGTATGGCACAGGGCACAGGCAGCCCTAAAAATATATCCGCACAATGTGGCTTTACCAGCCACCAATGAGAGCAAAAGGGGATGTCTGAAGAAGTCGCTTTCGCTGTGGTGGCGGGCGTCCTTGAGACTAAACAAGGCACGCCCAATTTCACTGCACAGTTTTCTCAACACTGGGCTGAGTAGGAAGGTTGAAGTTTGCCGAAAGACTGCACCCAGGCGCACCTAGTGTCCAATCCAGCCTCGCAGGACCGTTAGTACCTACCTGCATCAATGCCACATTAACTTGCATCTATTACGGTAGACTCTCAGCTTTCGCAACTTGCTACGAAATTTTCCAATCAATATTTATGATTCGATATTTCGTGGTAGTCTTATGATTAATGTTGCATTCCTCCTCCCTTGAGCTTATCGACCTGCCACTCAGCGACTCAGCGACTCACTGTCGAAACTCTTTCCCTATTAGGCATATGCCCCCTATAAGGTGGCATTTTGAGGTTTGTGTTTCATCTTACTAGCTGTATCTTTCTAGGATTCGAGGGAACTAGCCTTTTAGATGGATCCTGTGCCTCTTGTAGTCTGAAGATAAAAGACGGAAACGATGGCACTTTAGTCTCGAACTCTTTTGTACCTCGTTAGTCATCCTCGTTCTGCCAGCGCAGCTACTACAAATGTTCTACTCTTTGAGCCTTCGTGCCGTCCTGTCACTGTCGTTGGCAATCGCCGGTACAGTTGCAGAATCCGTAACAATCACCACGACTAATGGCACGGTTCAAGGTAGCAACACCTGCGGCAATCCCGACACCAACGTGTTCCTCGCTATCCCGTACGCTAAAGCTCCTGTCGGCAACCTCAGATTTGCTGCTCCTCAGCCATATGACAGTACCTACAGTCTCGTTTCCGCAACACCGGCGCCAAACTGTGCGCAGTTTGGCACTCTGTTCGTCGAGAATGGCCCGCAGTCAGAAGATTGGTAAGTAAGCTCAATAGGGTTGTTGCCGTCTTGTCTAAGCTGAGAACTCTAGTCTGTTCTTAGATGTATACGCACCATCAAATGCTACTGGCTCTTCCGCTCTTCCAGTCAAAGTCTGGCTCTACGGTGGATTCAACGAAGCTGGCGGCATTTCCGACCCAACCTACAATGGCTGTTTCGCTGCCGTCGACTCCGTCTTTGTCTCTGTGAACTATCGGCTCGGGCCTCTAGGCTTCCTGGCTTTGTCCAGCGCCGGGCTCACAGGCAACTACGGCCTTCAGGACCAGATCCTCGCTCTGCAGTGGATCCAGGAAAACATCGCCTCTTTCGGCGGCGACCCGAGACGCGTTCTCCTCTTCGGCCAGTCCGCCGGCGCCGCTGACACTCTCGTCCTTAGTACCCTTTCCCAGGCCCGATCTCTGTTCTCCTCGGCAGCTGTTGAGTCGGGCAGTCGGGACTACCCAGCTATCCAGGAGGCCCAGTCGTATAACGCCCTCTTTGTTCAGAAACTTAACTGCAGCCTCAAGGACATCAACTGCATCCGCGCTGCCTCGCTCACCACACTTAATGATACCGTCCTTGACATGCCCTCGAGCTCGGCACCTGGCGCGAACTCGCTCTTGGAAAACTCCGGAAAGGGTGTCGCCTGGGGGCCTGTGATCGACGGTACTATCGTCTCAGCGCAGCCCAGCGAAGTAGGCATCCAAGTTCCCACAATCTTCGGCAGCAACGCCAATGATAGCACACTCTTCGTTTTAGCATCATATGGCCTAGGCATAGGCAACATCAGCAATGCACAATACGGCGTCTTCTTGAACTCTAACTTCGGCTCGCTAGCCTCCATCGTGAACACAACTTACCCGCTCAGCAAGTTTTCGGCCTGGCCAGCGCCAGGGTACGCCGCCATAACCGCCGTCCTAAACGATTACGGAGTTTTCTGCCCGATTTACCGCTTGCTGACCAAAGCCGCGAGCAACGGGGTGCCCGCGTTCGTGTATCAGTTCAACCACGCGCCGTCTTGCGCTTGGTATAGTGGCATCTTCGAGAACACAGCTATACGAAGCCTCCTTGGCGCAACACACACAGCCGAGATCCCGTTCGTGCTTGGTCTCACCAAGAACCTACCACCGCCTAGCGGCAACTGCTCCTTCACCCCGGCCGAGGTTGCCATCAGCGACTTCATGGTCGGTGCGTGGACAAGCATGGCAGCAAGCCAAAAGCCTGGGTCTGACGAAGCCTGGCCGGCGTGGACGGTCAATGGGAGCCAAGGGATCGTAGTGGATGAGATGGTCGAGGTGACCAAGCTGGATTTTAGTGTCTGTGCATTTTGGGACCAAATTGATGCGGCTATCCTGCAGCTGGATAACAACGGGACGGCTACTAATACAAATACTAGCACGTCCGGTACGACTACCGCCACTGGCTCTGCGAGTACAAGCTCAAGCGTGGTAAATCCTAAATCTGGCTCCGCGGCAAAGATGGTCGTGGGAGATGTTGTAATTATTGCTGTCACGGTGGTGATTTTCAACTTGCTAATGAGGTTCTGAGTAAGAATGTCTAGAGGCAGAAAGCTATCAAGAATCACAATTAATGGGATGGCTGTTACAGTAACCATTAACTATCTATATTCATTAACTATCTATATTCATTGACATATCTGTGCCCTATTTTCCGATTATAGCTTGTCCACCCTACGCTGATTACTCCTCTCCTGAGCAAGTGACGCTTTAC
>NXFV01000867.1:0-21130 GCA_002803225.1 Gamarada debralockiae | reverse complement strand
CCCCCCCCCCCCCCCCCCCCCCCCCCCACAAACAAAATAAGGGTGACCACGCCGTGCTGCCCTAGTCAGAAATGCACCTGGCGTTTTGACAGATTCTATGACTGTTGAGTAAAAAGTGACAGCCCCCGCCATGGGCTCCGGTAGAAGCCGGCTAACCCATTGCAACTACGTTCACCCGTGTCCTGTTGCTCTCTAGGAATGCAATCCTGATCAATGTTTCAAATGCTCGTTTATTACTCTCTGCTTTCAACTATCTTTACCCTATTCCAAATCCCATGAACCAAAGCAGCCCTCGTGCATTAATCTACATTGAGTCCAAAATACCACGACAGTATTCTAGATTCTCCTCAAACCGTACACAACCTCTATCTCCAAAGACCCTGGGACCTTCCAACTCTCCCAAAATTTGACATCAGGAAGTTCATAATGTCCTCGATGCCCCCCATGTCTGTGTCAGACCAGGCCCAATCAGGACCATGTGCTTTATAAAGTATAGCTTCTTCATCCCAGAATTCAAGCTGGCCCTCCACCTGCGAAAGGACAGCAAGTCGTCAATCTCCACGGACTGGAAATCTAGAACTACCCTCATTGTTTCCAAGCCCGTCATAGCCTTCATCGCTCTCTCTAACGCCTCAGCCATAGGGCCCCCTCCAAGGAATCTTATCGAATGCAATATGTTTGAGGCGAAGTAGCTCTTTTTCTTTCGCAATTCCTAGGGAGTGTGGGATAGCTTCGTAGTTGAAGCTCCAGTCTAATATAGTATATCGATATAGTAGTTAAATAAGATTCTCTGGGGTTGAAGCAGCGAATCAAAGCACTTAGTGTACAAGAGCAAGACCGCTTTTCTCGAATCCCGGCACTCTCAGTGCTAGAGGGAGTGCAGCATTTGAGTAGAGACCGTTGTAGTCATCGGACTGCTTTGACTTCGACAATACGGGGCTCGAAACTCCGTCATCATATCATCTCCCGGAGTTCATACGGGAGAGTTGGGAATCGAGTGAGGCTTTTGCGGCCCATGATCGGCCCAGTATGGCTCGACATCGTTGCTTGCAATTCTAAAGGAAGAGTAAAGTGGTTGGAACCTTGAATTTATAGAAATTGGAAAGTCGAATAAGAACCTGGGCCCTTGGAACTTGAGTCATCTCCGTCAAGTTGGGAAACTACCCAGTCAAGTTAGCAGCCCAGCAAATAGTCAACCAAGAGCGGGAAATAGACAAAAGGAGGCCCGTATGTATGCGGATGCTGCGACAAAGCATGCATTTTGAGCCTCGTGAGATCGAGTCCTAGGAAAGAATCTTTGCATCGGTACACAACATCCATTTCTATATCGACACTGTCTTCTGTAACACGCCTGGCAGATGATTTTGACCCATATCCGCAAGACTCCCAAACGCCAAGCAAGGGTGTAGAAAGGGAGAACAACCTCAGACTTCAGCGCCCTCGATCCTCCCCTTCCCCTTCTTCGATTTTTTCGTAGCCTTCGGAACGTCATCCTCAACATCCTTCGCCGCCTCCGCCTTCTGTTTCCTCAACTTCTCCTTCCTAAGAGCAATCTCCTTATCTAAATTATCATCATTACTCTCCAGCAACTTCTGCTTCTTAACCTTCTCTTTCTTTCCACTTTCCTCGACAACAGCACCCTCAAGGGCTCTAGCCTTCCTCTTCTTCCCCACATTCGCCGCCACAACCGCACCCGGCTCCAAAACATCCTCCTCATCAACCCACATCTCATCCGCCAACCAGATCGGTAAACTCGCCGTCTCCGGCCCTTTAATATGCAGCCCCTTAACACCCCTCCATTTCTTCGTCACGAACTTGTCAATCAGGCCATTAGCCACTGCCTCCACATTCTCTGCCAGCTTCTCCGCGTCCCAGGACGAATATCCTACTCGCACAGCCGTGTTTGTAGACGGACTCAAGTTCACCAATGCGCTCTGAATAGCTTTCTCGATCTCTGCAGCGATAGCTTTAGGCGTGCCAGGCTCTGAGGACTCGCGAGGAGCTTTGGCGCGCGCAATTCTCTTCCCATCTGTCTTTGGGGGCGGTGCTGCAATATGGACGGGGACGGGTCGCTTGGTGGTGGTTTTATAGAATGTCTTTCCCAATGCCTTTGCCAGTTGCGTAATAATCCTATCGTCTGCTAAGAAGATATCGTGTTCCGCAAACAACTTTCTCTGTGCCTCGTATTGTTTGAATTTTGTCTGAAGCTTCGTGAGACCAATTACGCGGGTAATGCGGTTGCCGAGAGCAGAGGGGAAGGCGGGCGAGGCGACGATATCTTTGTAGGTTCTTTGAGGGTCGGCGGTTATGAGGCAGATGGTTGTATTGGGGGAGGTGTTTAGTGGGTGAGGGACGGAGATCCTTTGGGGTTTGAGGCGCTTTTGGTCGCTGATGTGCCTTTTTGTTGTGAGGGTTAGCCAGATAGGCGTGGAGTCGTTGTCCTGTTCTTCATCGTCATCCGCGCCGGCGAGAAGGTTAAGCTTGGAGGTTGATTCGACTTCTTTAGCGGACTTTATGTGCTTCAGAAGGGCTCTGGAGGCTTTCAATGTCTGCAGAATTGTAAATATGGGAATGCGTAGCTCCTTGAAGTTTTGGAAATACTGACCTGGGCTGAATTGAGCTGGTAAGGAGAGCCACTCTCGACATTAATGGTCAGAGCAGTTGAAGTTTCTGCCATTGTAGGAATTCGCAGAGCTTTGAATCCTCTTTGAATTCGTAAACTGTGGTTGAGATTAAGGAGGCAGCTTCAATGTCTCTTAAACTGTCCCGCCAATGAACATTTCGGTCGTTTGAAATTTTTCTGCGATAGATAAGAAGCACGTGATCTTATCGGACACCACCTCAAAAAAGGAAAGTACTTTAGATAGATCAAGGACAGCTTTGGTCAAAATCAAGAGTTACATTTGCCAACCATATTTTTGGCAGAATTGTTTAAATTTCATAGACCTTCCCTCAGAAACATGGACACGTGAGGTACTCCACACAGAGCGGGGATAATACATTGTCGTTCATATCTACGTACTTGATCAGTCACACCGCCTTCAAAGTCTATCTTAGAGAAACGTACATGTGCAGTAGAGCTCCAATTCTAAGAAAAACCTTGGAAGTTCCGTGCATATCAAAGTGGGAAATATGAAGTAAAGAAGCCGAGGACTTCACCCGTCTACTGTACGAGACCGGATTTGTCTCATCGGCGCGTAAAATCCTCTTGCTTCACGTTTTAGCGTGGCAGACCGCGATGAGGAGGCTGGAGTGGACACGGCGCTGACAGGGATCAGAGACTGAATGCTCAGCATTTTGAGAGCTTCAACTCAGCAACTGAAGATTTATTAAGAGTAGGATAGATTCTAAATGTGAGAAAGGATATGGGAATTTTATAGTTTTCGTCTGAAAGTCAAAGAAATCCATCTCTTAACTCAATCAACTCCCCTTCTTCACACAACTCATGCTCCGCACGTCATAAAACTTTGTGCACCGGCAGAATTTAACTTGTAGCGTTGCGCTAGCCTAGAAACGCGCTTACAGCGAGACCGCTGCGACTTCTCCATTTCTACACATAGACCTCCTTCACGACCTCTTTCATGACCTTCAAAGGCCGCATGTTTTCCGTTTTTCTCTTTCACGGCCTCATTTCTACGTGATTCTTCTACTTCATAATACTCTCTTTGGCATTCAATCTAAGCAATATCAATCGCGCTCCTGGATACCGCGTCCAGCACGCGGTCTGATATTCGCGTTGAAAAGCCTTTCCTCACGTTATAACACATGGTTCTGTCTGTCATGATGGATTCATCTCCAAGCAAGTTAAATGCACAGTCTTCTTTACCGTCAATGGCAGGCGTGAAGCGTCCTGCTCCGTCGCTGCTCCCTGCCTTCGAGCCGCTGTCGTCGTCGCCTGGCTTCCCTCGACCTTCGAAGAGACGAGCCCAAGAATCCCCCTCAGAACGCGAAGCTGCTTATCAGAAATATCCTACACCTGTACCGACATCGACAACGGGTATACTTTCATCCTCACCACCAGCAATCCAAGCGCGGCCATCGCGGCCCGGTATCCATCGCACTCAATCCTCAGTATCCGAACGAGCTCCTCTCTCAGCCTTGCCCACTGTGACTCTCCCCGAGAATGGAGAAACGCTACTTATGGGAAGATCCAGTAATTCTTCCCATTACCAATTGTCTGCGAACCGCCTCATCTCTCGCGTTCACGTCAAAGCGCGATATGTCGCCGCGACCGTTCCCCTCGAACCGAACAAGGTGGAAATAATATGCAGTGGTTGGAATGGTATAAAGCTGCACTGTCAAGGGCGGACGTGGGAATTGGCGAAGGGGGATAGCTTCACGTCGGAGACTGAGTATGCGGAGATTATGTTGGATGTGCAGGATGCACGCGTATTGATCGCGTGGCCAGATAGAGATCGCAAAGTCTCAATCGGTGCCAGGTCAGAGACTTCGTGGGACGATGAGAGTTCTCCAAGGGGTCGTGCTTCTGCAGTCAATGCTCGTGGGCAGGTCATTCAGTCGAGTCCTCTGCGTCGTGGGCAGCGTATCGAATCTCCCGTATCGCCAACTCCTGCTGGGCCATCAATCAGCCAGACCTCCCTCTCCAACCTTTTCTCCGATGATGCAGAGCCAGTCGTCAAGGTATATGAGGATGAACATTCGTCGGAGAGTGAACAGGAAATTGCACAAGGAGCTTCGATGATTTCAACAGAAGCTGCGTCGTCGTTTCCAGCTGGCCCTATTGAGAGTCAGTCAAGTGAATTGAGTGAGCCGGAGGAAGAGCAAGACCCGGATGAAGAGAACGATCCAATCGTGCACTCCTTTGGTCCGTTCGGTGCCAACATTTCCTCCCGCATGGCTTCATTCACTACCGTCGCCTCTCCAGAAATGCCTCGAGGGCGGACGATACGTGACCCAACCGCCTCTCCCACTACCAGATCCTCCTCGGAAGCCACCAATCAAGCAGAAGCCAGCAATATCGTCAACCATGTTGTTAACCAACTTGCCTTCTCCCGTCTCTCATCCACTCCATTATCAGTAATCATGAACCAGCTGCCAGATTCATTGAAGGGATCGAGCCCAACACATGCGGAAAACCGAGGGCTCACGAAAGAAGACCTACAGAAGTTTCTGAATGCGACGGCTTGCATTGGCGAGATCCATCGAGAAGGAAAGGACGCAGCAGGAAAGGCCCTTGAATCAGAATATTACTATATACCCGACAACGACACCGACATAAACCGTAGAGCAGCGGTGGTTGATGGATTAAGGAAACCCAGTTTAAGAAACTGTCGAAAACAACACAAGGTAAACATGACTCACCAATCACTCCCCATCTCCATCTAACATGAGCGTAGCAATACTATTGGAAGAAACCGAAAACGCCATAACGAGTCGGATGATGTCTTTGCATAGAGGGAGCCCTTGTATACGGCTGTGATACCATACTTCTTCTGTTGTCCATAAACCACTGTCATATCCAGTTGCATAGCGGGGCGTCTTCATTTTATTTTTCTTTATGTTTGAGTCCATTCGCTACTTCCAGTTCGAATTTCGGATATCGAGAAGGCTTCGCTAGGTAGCTGTAGGCTTCAGGATGGCGTTAGGTATTGAGTAGTCAAAATTCAATCCTTCATTCAACAAATCAAAAATATCTGTGTGCCCCATCAAGTGTCATTCTCCTGTTCATCCGGGCGCTTGTGGTGGGATATCGGGCGATGGACAAGTCGTTCATGAAATAAGCTTTGCCCCGCTGGTTCCCCGCACTATAGCGCCAAAGACCCCTGTCCAAAACGGATAGCCTCGTTACCTCTCGCGAGTAGCTAATCACGCAACCTTTCGATGATCCCATCATGTGAAATCCACCCACCTTCTCTCACACTGTCATTAGTCAATTTCAGGTGATTGGCGTCAGGTTTGTAATGTCCTGACAAGGTTGAATATCGCCACATAAATAGGGCCTGGAGGAAATACTTAAATAGGGCCTGGCCTTGGAGGTAGGTTGCCAAAGCTATCAAGCACAAGATCAAAGTAAGTTGAATCCATAAACCCCATATCAATTTAATCACTGGAGCTTAGAATACTAACGCCTTGACACTGCACTGCAGATCAAATCAGACCATACTCAAAAACACAAACAAAGAACAGCACTCGTCCCACGAAATGGAGACAACATCAACATCAACCACAATCCCATCCTCTAAATCCTCCGATCATCCCGGCGTTTCCTTCCGCAGCACCTCCAACAATCACACCGCTGCCCAAGCCAACTCCGACGCCGTACAACCAACTGCCACCAAAATCCCAGACGGTAGAAGAAACTCGTTGGGAGAGAACATACCGAGTCCAGTCGAGACATGGAAGCCGGACTTCGCACGCAGACAGAGTTGGAACAGAGAGGATTTGAAAAGGGAACATGTTGCAAGTGAGTTGAGGCTGGAAAAGGATGAGGGGATGGGGACGGGGTTTACGGAGGTGTCGGGGACATAGGGAAGATGATGGGTTAATATGGAGTGCGAGTGCAAGTGGGAGTGGGTTTCTTTTGGAGTCGGTGGGTTGGCATTCGGGCATGTTTACGGCACCATGGTGGGCTCAAATTGCATTAATCATCGTGGTACAAATACGAAACTGGGTTTCTTTATCATCGCGGGCAATATTTCCGGCTTCAATATAAAACCAATCTTCTCATCTGTAAAGATCCAGCAACGATTTTCATTTCTCTCATCCATATTCCTGGTTTAGATCCAGTAGCATGATCCTGTTCATTCTACGTCAATCATCAACATCTCTTCTTCATTGCCTTCAAGTAAAGACGACGAAGAAACCTACCAAATATTATCCGTCGCCTAGAATAATCCTTCCAATCTTGGAAAGATCAACATTCCATGAAGTATTGATTGGGTATTTATCCGCGAGAATAGTTGGGAATAGAAACATTTGTAGAAAGAATATCCGCTGGGTGCTTGAGTAACTCGCGTGAGTGGCTTCGGTTTTGCTTGTGTCTAACTCGACCTTTTTCACGGGGACGCTCACTTGCTGGAATTTAAATCAACGATATATATGTGTGGCTGGTCTTCTCCTTGGCTTTCTTTTGCTTTTGTTTCATAAATCTAAAACATGCCATCGTTAAAACTCGCCAACGATGTTTTCCAAATCTTCTATCATCTCGCTCGCTCGCTGGTCTCGAGCGTCTCTCTCTCTTTACTTCTCTCTCGAGCTCCATTTCTTAATATGGTTCACTCTGTCACCTCGAACCGTGGAAATCATCTACTCCACCTCCTACACTTGTTTCTACTCGCAAGCTGCACTTCCGATTGTACTTCAAGTCCGCCGAGAATCTAGGAAAGCAGTCGAGTTACTCTATCCCAGATGTTTGGCTCCTTTCTACAGCCAGAGAGAGTTATCCTCAATTCCGAGCTGGATACTATATACCTGGATATTCTTGACAAGGGAGAAGCTATTCCACACTTGTTCTGAACTTTGAAGGAGACTGAGCTCACCCGATTGAAATATATTGCGCTCGAGGAGAGTTTAATGTATGAGGGAACCTCACAAGCCTAGTCATCAAAATGGCGGTTTTGAGCATGACGGGATTGAAAATGTTGACCATAGTCCGTGATATCATGACGACCCTGCGGAAGTATGATTGGAGTCCGAAGTGTGAGAGACGATGCCATCAGATGGAGTTTCCGGATGAGTCCAGCTCGATACTGAGATCGAGGGCCATTGGGTTGGGCTAGCTGGCTGACTCTGATGAACTTCCTGACGTCGAAGAGGAGTATGGGAGCCGGAAAGCCACCAAGTCTATGGAGATGGAAGCTGTGTATGGGTGGAGGAGATAGTGACTCAACTTAGAGAGTCGGTCGATTTTTATTTGGGTGTAATATACTTTCATTTTTAAGATTGATGTGGTCACCGATCTTGTTGTTCTCTCTTGCTAGATCATTGCTTGATCTCTAGAGAGTAATATGGCGGTGGAATCATATTATTTGAATCAATCGCTTTGGAAGATTCCAATTGAAACTTTTGACCAGTCGAACCTTATTTATGTTACTTATCTCTTCTGAGTCTCTCAGAAAGCATTAATCAAAGTCTAATCAGTCTATGAAGCAGAGAGCCCCAATACTCGATATTGCCATAGCTCCTTTCCTATACGAACAAATTCTTTGGTATAGCCGCAGGATCCCACCAACTTCTGATCCATAATCATACAATCATAACATTTACAACTCCTCCTGCAAGTCATACACCACGTTGCTCTCAAAGCTCTTGCTAATCGGCCCATAATAATTTTTGAAGACATCCTTCAGCAACATATCGCTCAAATTCATGTGTCTCCCTTCCGTCGACTTGAACTCCAACGCACCCTTCTTATCCAAAGCCTTCAATCCTAACCAATCCTCTTTATACAGTGCCCTATTCCTCAAGTCCTCTACGATGCCCGCTTCATTAACCTCCGCAAACCAGCTCGACTCCTTGGGTATAACTGTCGTATCATCCTCAAACATATACATCACGAACCGCTCCAACTTCTCTAAATTCTGTTTGTAGGTCTGGTTCTTCAACTCTCGCTCGTTATTGATATCTGCTAAGAAATTGCTGTATTCGAGATAATTCTCGTATTGACTTGTGTCTCGGAAGTACTGGGCTGGAACAAAATGGCTCTGCACGTAGGAGCTCCATGTGTTGGAGCGGAGAAGGCCTTGAGCACCCTTGCACAGCCAATCGTTATCCCCACATTTCTGGAACTCTGAGATGCCGTTATGGGGACTTCCGAACGTCACCAAGCTCCTTACAGGAGGGAAGTTACATCTCTCAATATAACCTCTGAGAAACTGACCTCCTTGCGAGAATCCCAGCGCATCAATGGCCGGCGCTGTAGACAAAATGTTGTGGGCTGCGAGATCCGCACAGACTTGATCGATTTGCTCGGTCAAGTTGCCGAAGAAACTTGCTCTGCTATCCCCGTTGGCGTCGTCTGCGAGCTTGATGATATAGGTGAAGGTTCCGGGATTGGTTTCTTCGGCAAGTTTGGCGACGGAGATGAGGCCTTCGTTAGCGAAATTGTCGCCTAGACCGTGCCAGATTATGAGGGGCAGAGGCGTGTCACTGTCATCGTCTTCGGTGGGGATGGGAAGGATGGAGGAGTTGATGAGGGATGCGGTTGCGAGGAGGGAGATGAATGTTGTGAGCCGGGGCATATTGGACGAGATGGTGGAGATAGTTGTACGAGCTCTTGGAGAATCTGGAAACTGTGCTACTCGTTGATGAAGCTGCTAATAATCTGTGGAGGATCCGGATGTCAGTAATTGCCTACTCGATTCGAAGGATTCATGGCTTGGTACACATGTAGACATGGTCTAGAGCTTCAGTCCATAGGTAGAGAATAATACGGGTAAGAATGAACCAATTTATCAACCACTCACCTGATAGGAAGCCCTCGAGCTTCGAGGAGAATAAAGAAACAGATTCTCTTCGCTTAGTAGCTTTTTAAATGTTCACTTTGTTGTGCACTTTACGAAATGATCGCTGGCCGCCCAACTTTTCAGCCTTGGCGCTTAATTTCCAATCAGACTTCAGAAAATATAGACGCCGTAAACGCCACAATTGTCAATCAATTCGTGAGATACAATGACCTGGTTCACTGTTTTCGTTGAGGTCCTATTCATCATCGCCCTTCTGGTCCTCCTCTATTTTGTCATGAGAATCCTTGAGGTCGCCAATTTTGCGTATGGTTTCTTCTATTAATTCCACCATGGCGCCTTCAAATACCGCTGCAGTCGAGCCTGTACCGCAACAACCAGGCCCTCATCCCTCCTTCATAACTGTTGCAAAACCCTTCGTATTTCAGCAGCAACTGCAATCCAGTCTCGTCGTCATCGGCACAAATCCCAGCCGCGAAGATACCTTCAGGCTGTCTGGAGTACAATGGATCAACGATGTGAGAACGGCTCTTCAACTGTAAGTCTTCCGTGGAATCTTCGTTGCACGCGCGTACTGATGGCTTTCTAGTCCTGTTCGAACATTCAGCACCGCCGTTAGCTATTACCATAAATTCCGACTCGTCCACAAAGATAGCGAGTACCAATATCAAGATGCCGCCGCCGCCGCCCTCCTCACAGCCTGCAAGATCGAGGATACCTTGAAGAAGTCAAGAGAGATACTGTGTGCCGCACACAACATCAAAGTCACACCCGCTGAACACCTCAGCTCCGACGATACTGTGAGTATATTTGGGATTGTCCCTTCTGTTGGTAAAAAGCGAACTGACGTATTTTGGCAGTCATTCGATTTACCAGCAAAAGCAGTCATCGGCCTCGAGCGCCTTATGCTTGAAGCTTCAGGATTCGATTTTCGCGTACGATACCCGCAAAAACATCTCATTAAACTCTCAAAAGAAGCCGCAATCGATAGAGATGTCGCTAAGGTCGCGTACGAAGTTATGATCGATCTCTACAAAACGTTCGCACCCCTAAAACAAACATGCGCCACTATGTCATTCGCGTGCATCGAGCTCGCTACATTGATCCTCGAGAAGCAGCAAGAGAGCATCCGCGGCCAGCAATCACCTAGATACAAGAAGTGGTGCACGACACGGGCAGAGATTATGGAGACCTTACTCGATCTTCTCGACCTATACACCCATTTCCAAAAGTCCTCGGTCGTAGGACCCTCATACAATATTGAGAAGTTCATTCAACTCAAAATCAAACTCAACCAGGAGATCGAGGAGGATGCTACTCTCAACCGGTACACCGAGCAACACGAAGCACCCAAGACCAATGGTTTCAAGTCGAATATCAAGACACCGAAGACCCCAATCACTCCAGCGAGCCCTTCCGATACTCGTGTCAACGGCAAAGACATCGCATCACCTGCCACTCTCAGCCCTCGATCTTCTGGATCAGGGAGAAAGAGCATTGGCGCTCGTGGTCAGGACGGCACCATTCGATTCATGTTAGATGCGGAGCAAGCGAAGCAGGAGAAAGAGACCGTTGCTGAGTACTTCAAGGTGGAATATGAGGACTACGAAGTCGAAGTCGAAGAGCCTATCAAGAATAATACACCTCAACATCACAACACTCAACGAAACCACCACAACCATCGGAATGGACGAGATGATAGGTTCCACCATCATAACAAGCGGATGCGACGATGAACGAGGCAGGGCCGGATACATGAAGAGCTGCATTTTCGGGCGTTTGGACTGGATTCAAGTCTCTGTTTTCTGATTCCGTTGAATCACTCAAACATTCTGAACGATTTTCGACTGGTACTTCCGTTCCGAGCATTTCGTTACTGGGTTTGTGGATTCATCAAAAAGGGCATTGTGAGGCGCTGGACTACAAATCTTTTTCCTTTAAGGATCTTGTTGTAATAGTATAAAAGGTACATTGCAGAGGCGTATATGGCATGGTCACGCGAGCATGGATGGAAACACAGTGGCACTGGAGTCAAGGATTGATGATACCAAGATACCAGAATACTAAAAAACTTTGAACGAATCGATCCGCTCCAGTGTGCTGTGAGCTCTTTCGTGGCTGGGCATTCTTCTTCTGCCCCTCTATTGCCCCTCCTTGAACTTAATCAAGATTGACAAAGCTCAAGGAAA
Source organism: Gamarada debralockiae (assembly GCA_002803225.1). Taxonomy (NCBI): domain Eukaryota; kingdom Fungi; phylum Ascomycota; class Leotiomycetes; order Helotiales; family Hyphodiscaceae; genus Gamarada; species Gamarada debralockiae. The sequence continues at coordinate 9,519 of NXFV01000867.1, read as the reverse complement.
TGCATTCAGGTTGATCATCAGCCTTGCTCGTAGAGCTTCTAAATCAATCCTGTGCTTCGAGTCCTGATCGACTGCCTCTCCTCGGAACCCCTGCCTTGCATGTGAAGAACACTTTATAGTTGTAGACCAGCCACAGACGATGACGACGTCGGGGACCAAAAGCGAGAAAGGCAATGTGGCTTTTGGTGACCAAATCAAGAAACAAGGCAGAGTCAATTCCCCCATTAGTTGAATATTTTAGATGTTTAGAATTTCTCTCCTCATATTTTCCCAAAGCGAAATTCACTTTTCAAAACTTAATCCTAGTTCTTTGTGCTCACGACAAATTTAGGTGAGTGAATGAATCCGCTAGCAGTTTTGACGGACAATCATCGTCGCTTGTGCCAGTCAGGGTTCTGACCAGCCTTTCTTTGGTAGCTTCGCACTTTCAAACCACAAAACACTTTGTTTGCAGCACACGATCCCCAAACCTTCACAGACTCATCTGCTACTCGCGAATACGAAACAAAGAAACCAACTTTCTCCATCTCACGAAACCTCATTCAACATCTACCTATAATGGCTCCCCCACCTTCTGGCTCGCTGCCTTTGCAGCAAAGGCTCATACAGCTTGCGCAGACTCTACAGTGTATGTAAATGCCTTCTAGAACTGTGTGATTGCATATGCTGATTCGAGTCACGTAGTCGCTTGGTTTGTTGGGTATGTTCACGATCTCTCCCCGCGTCAACACCCTGTTCTGGAGCTTGGGGACATCTGTCATTGTGCGGAGACCCGAGCTCCATGCAGCTCCCACTTCCCTGCTGCACATCATGAATTGAAGGTGAAATGGCGACTAACAACGACTTCGCAGGCATTTGACGCTCCTCTTCTGCATCGCTCGATATGGGCTCTCCTACATTACATTCAACTACTACTCGCGATGGGCTCAGTTCTCCTACCGCACTGCCTTCATCTCGGCAGCGGTGACGTATGGTATTGTTGTCTACAAGGCATTCCGCGCTCGCTCGAGGGCTGGCAGCAGAGCGCAGGGAGGTGCTATGGCTCTTGCATCTGATGAGAACGTCCAATACTTGGGTCAGTCCTATCACGCGACTTCCTGACACTCCAGCTGCAAACTAACAAAGTTACAGCTATGGCCCTTGTCTGGCTCTTCTCCCCTCAATACCCCCTCGCAATGCTCCCATTCGGCGTCTATTCGATCTTCCACGTCGCAACCTACACCCGCACAAACTTGATCCCAACTCTGCAACCACCCCAGCAAGTTGCCGCCGCAACAGGTGCCTCCCCCGGAGCCAAGCTAACATTCAAGCCCAACGCAATGGCCGACACCATTGGCAAGTTCGTCAAGGAATACTATGATGCATCCATGGGTCTCGTCGCCATCCTTGAAATCCTCCTTTGGGGCCGACTCTTTCTCTCCGCAATTACATTCGCCAAGGGTTCATGGATCTTGATTGCTATCTACACTGCCTTCCTCCGCGCCCGATTCGCTCAGAGCAGCTTCGTCCAAGGCCAATTCAGACAATTGGAAGCAAGAATCGATTCGCTTGTTGGTGCACAATCTACTCCTCCTGCGGCCAAGCAAGTTTGGGAAGGTGTTAAGGGCGGTGTGAGAACGTTCCACGATACTACCAATATTGGAAAGTATGTGAACGAAACGCCAGCACCTAAGAAGGCTTCCTAAACACCCCGCGAGCTTGATCGAGAACGCACCCCGAAAATGTGTTGGTGAAGCACAGGCAAAATCGAGCGGTGGATAAATGCGAGTGGATATTGGTGATGAGAGAAGAATCAGGATGAGAACAACAGAGAGAAGAGTTCCTTCGGTCGGTGTTCTTTGATATGCATCATAAGCGTCTGGTTTTCCCGAATTCTGGTGGTGAAATAAGGTATGGAGTGAGGGGAGATGATGTTGTACTTGTAGTCTTGGCAGCTTTTCTTTGCTGCTACTTTTTGTGGATTGTATGTGCCTGTGTTTAGTCGAAAATAAATGGAATGTCGTAAATAAATCTTCCAGGCAAGGCTTAGTAGAAGACGACTCAATGATTTGAGTGACACATCTCCCATCTTCCAAATTCTACAATAGTTCATCTTCTTGAATCCTTGGTGAAGACTCCCCGGCATCATCTTGTTTCATCACTCTCAATGTCAACAAGCTCCCTTACTCATCTGATCCATCTCAGGCTTTCAACAAAACGACAATTCCCCAGCATCAAAAGATCTTCAACTTCTTCATCAACTCTCGACCTTCGTTTGACCTTTGAGCAAACTACTTCACTCATTCAAACTCAAGTCACAAACACACCGCCTCTCACCGTCTCACTGGATCGTCTCGAACTCCTTGAAGAGCATAGTTCAGCTCGTCACTTTTTCTACTGTAAGGATCTGCTCACCAGTTCATTCATCCTTGCCAGTCACAGTCATAACTGACAAGTGTCCTTGGCAGCAATTTCTGGCCCTCATGTCAGTCACACCATCACCCTTGAACGAACAGACAATCCCTTCAGTTCTGCAGCAGAAAGAGCATTCCGAGCAACTGAAATCTTTCTCATAAGGTAAACTTGGATCTATTTCAGGTGAAAATCCGAATCGAGTGTTAATCTTGTTTCAGAATTCAATTCTGCAGATTCAACATGGTTTCCACCAAGGCCTTTGAAGGCGAGAAGGGTAAGGAATTACTAAAAAGGTGTGAATTTACACTGCTATTAAAATGCTCAGTGCTTACAGTTACTAGACTTCGAGTCTCCGGGATGATAGAGATAAGATCCTGCAACGACACCTACATTGTTAGGCCGCAAGGTCAAGGGTATCGAGTACTGTGTGTGCCAGAGGTGCTTGTTTGCGCTGTGTCAAGCCGCCTCCAAGATCTATGCAATGAGGCAGACGGACGGCGGATCTTCGATATTGAAGAAATCTTAGGCGAAAGCCAATACCGGTTCCAAAGGAAGCTGAACAATATCTCGAAGATCTCCACGGCCTCATGGATTCCTTCTTGAAATGGCTTTATACCAATTCCCTCGACAAGACTGGCCTCTGCTGCTACGAATTTTGGTTCTTCGGACAAAGAATCGGCTCCCCAAGTTTACAAAACGATACACTTCGAACACTGTGTCCTCGTACCAATACCTCAGGAGACTTTAAACTTGCAGACAGTTTTGATGAGGACTTCGTGCAGGCTTGCTGGGACTTTGCAGAGTTCAATGACGCAGAGAGCGAGGATGAAGAGGAGCGCCTAAATTATGTCTCCGAATTCTACAAGAAGAACGCGCTTCTAAAGTTTATTATGGATTGCATGATATACTTTGGACCAGACGATCCGGTTGTCGGCCCTGTGTTTGGATATGTCTTCTACCAAGGAGGTGAATTTGCCATGCAACTTGGCAGACTGCTGGCACGTACACGTCCTGCTACAGAGGACCGCAGACCGCCATGGGACCCGCAGAACTTTGATCAATATCTCCTTGATGAGAATCTCTCCAAGATTGCTGCCGTCACAGAGACCTAGGAGTCGGAGAGGAACTCGACTTTCGACCTAAACCCCACGATTCTACAACTCACACAACTTGATTCATTTTCCATTTCAACCTCAACTCTCCGTGATAGATGAGAGAAGCTTTTATCTCCCGAAATTGCGATGTGGGACTTCTCAAGAAAACTCCAGGCCTCAAGAAGTACTCGATCTCATTTGCCTCATCCGTGGAAGAAATCTCAACCCTGAAAGCAATGTTTCTGTCTCCGATGCTGGTCCACTTGTGGTGGCTCGTCGTTTGCTATGACGATAAAGGAAGTCATTCACACTCTTCATAGCCATGGCAGTTTTTCTTAGTTACTGCTGCCTTCTCTCTCTGCTTTTAATCGAAATAAATAGAATTTCGTAAACCCATCCCCAGGGCAAGGCCTGCTAGCCTCAGCTTGATGATTCTGCTGCTCGAGTGCGATCTTGAAGGTTTAATTCTTGTCCTAAATTATTCGTAATAGTACTCTCTGACTCCAATTCCTACTGCTGCTCTCCGTTCCAAGAACACAACCCTTGCAACACGCAATTCACCAGTCCTCTACTTTAGCACCAACAACTGTCACGTTCACTTTCCTCAATCAGCGATTTATTTTGCGACTTCTCGCTCCCTATTTCATCTAGCCCTCAATAACCAACTCTTTCCCACTCCTTACAAAATTCCCACATTCTCCTCCTTCTATCAACTCTCCTCGTCAATTCAAAAATCCGAATGTCTCTTCAACTTTTCGTCAACATTAATCACTCTCTGTTCAGCAGGGCCTTCTACGTAGCAGTTTCTCGAGCAACCAGAAATCCATTACCTTCTGGTCTACTTTCTGGCACGACGGGTCTTCACCTTCTCCCGGCCACCCATCATCCATATCAATCGCGACTCCTTCTCTGACACCCGCTGTTTCCATACGAAAAATCTCCAAACTCTTCATTATGGAAATGCCAAGATAAGTCACCATGCGCCATGCTGTCATGTGCTTCACCACAACGCGAGAACTCCACTCCCCGCTTCTGTCACTCTTAAGAAACACTCTCTTGCTTCTACAACGCAAATTCCGCCTTATGCACAGTTCTCGAGTCAAAAACAATCTTCGGACAGTACCTGTCTCTACTTTCTTTTTCCTCCAGTGGCGGCGTCAATTTCCTGCTCCCTTGAACTCGAAGGGTGCCTCTCCAATAACATCGCCATCCAATTACGAGCAAATAATTTCTCAGTTGTGAGAGAACTTCGCATTTTCCTTCACTTTCTGCTTGCCAAAATACGCACTTCTTGGAGGAGTTTCTCATCTCACATGCTCTTCGACTTCTTAACGTCTTGTCAATATCCAGAATGTGCGACACATCGAACGAGGTCGAGATGGCAGAAGGTACGTCTCTCCTCCCTGCCATCTACTCCGCAGTAAGAGCCTCTTCGAAGGATGCCTTGGTGTGTAATGTGTCTCCACGTAAGGGAAATATGAATCAAGGAGTAATTTTGAACAGGTACCGCGGACGAATCTGCAGAGGTTGCTTCAGAACCCTCTAAACAAGACAATGACGAACCTATCACTCAGGACAACGCAGACGTTCCTGGTCATGAATTGGCAGATCTCAATGCTGCGACAATAGACTAAACGTTCGATAGTCCACTACACTACCTTTATCCATATAGCGAACTGAATGGTGCTACTAATAATAATCTTCTGGTACGAAGAACGAGGTCAGATCTTGTCAATATGGAACAGCATCTTGGTACTGTCGCCAGTACTGAAAATGCAACCAGAACACTCACTAGGCGCCATTTGGCTCGGTAAAGTAGGGAGAACTTTCCCTCGGTCCGTCTCGCCACTCCGTAGCGCTGAACGCTCGTGGCCCGCGGATCTATTCTACTACCACAACTTCTATGAGCATGAATGGTACCACAATATGGTCACCTGCGTATTCTTGCTCGTAATGGAGCTTGGTATTGAACGCATAGCTTTTACTGCAGGCATCGGATCTAAGACCGTCCTCGCATTTGTGCAAAATTTCGAGTCGTGAGAGTTGTACATCTCTGTGACACTTCTGTTCATCTACGCTACGTCTGCGTCAGTATAGGGCGCCAACCAGAAAGGCTAAACAAGTGGCTCTCACGAGTCTCTGAATCTAGACGTCATAACGTTTGTCTTTTTTCTCGCCGAATTTTACTCTTGGGAATCTTGTTACCGAACTTTGCGGTAATTTATGTAAGCTTTATAGGACTTGACCTTGCGTTATCTCCATTTTGCTTCTTTTGCATCTCCTGGGTTAGTGAGCAACTGTCAGGCCTTAAGAGCAGTATTTGAATTTATGATAATATCTTCAGTGATGTATTACACCTGGCAATCTGTGCCCAAGGAGCTCAAGAGGTTGAATAGAACAATTATGTTTAACTTTCTTGGAATTGAAGCGCATAACCAAGCAGTATCATATCATGATTCCACTTTGCGCAAAACTCTTTTAGTCTCAAAACAGGGCCTCAAAAGGAGTGCAATTCTCCCTTCTCTCTATGAAAGTGAGCCTCACCTTTACTTACAAGGAGGAGTTTATGAGACTAAACCACTTCTCCTAGTTCTTTTGCGCAAGAACCAGAGCTGGTCGGTTTTGATCGATTTTCTTGTAGTTGTCTATTTCTTGAGAATTATCTTAGGAATTACTGATTCGAAATTATAGTTGTACTTGTACAGACTGTCGTATTATAGCCCGTAAGTTGATTCGTAATATATATGTGGTTTTTGTAGAAAGAATCCTTCTTTCGTATAATGATTTCCGTGGACGATTTTCTACTCCTTGTATGATTTCCAAGTTTTGTACTCTGTATACTGTAGAAAGACCGTTCTCCTATTGCCCCCTACTTTCCCAACCACTATAATATTCGACTAAATACCGTATTCGTTGAATTTCTAAATTGCTGGCAGACCGTCTAAATAGACTTTCCGATTACCCCGTCGGTAACTCGGAGTCTCCTTTGACTGTAGTGGGAAGCCAGAGGGCAACAGGAGGGATCACAATACGTAAGTGTAGGTAGTTTCACGGGTAAAGAGCTCAGTTGATATGAGAGAAGTTGTACTTGTATTCTTCAAGTGAGAAAGAAACTCAAGCTTGCCCTTCCAAAATTAGTCCTAGCCTTCTACATATATATATATATATATATATATTAAAGTAGACTTTATTCTCCTTTTCTAATATAAATCCTATACTATACTTCTTATTATGGTATAATGCTAAGTACTAGGTACTAAACTAAATACCTAATACTGTTCCTATAGTATTATGAAGGGGTTAGAACGTTTGTATAGCCTGTACGTGGGCTTATAGTGTGGAATATGGAGAGATGCATGCTCAGGAATAGTAGGTATCACGTACAAAGAATCATGAAGGAAAGGCTAACTGAATATTGGTAACTAGCTAAACTGACTAAACAGGAATGTACTTATGATAGATAATTAAGAAGGAAACCCGTACGTTCAGTTATATACCGTGAAATTAGCCCTAAACTGCCTCTAGCCTACCAAACGCCTGCGGCTGGCCAGACACGTGACCACGTCGTCCTTGCCGGTTATCTGTGTATGAAACCTATGCTGTTGCTGGTTGCTATGGTGAGGGTTGTTTACACGTATATCGGGTTTTGGCAAACCCAAGATTCTTCTCTCCTTAGATATCAATGCACTTACGATTTTGCCTTTGCCTCACAATATCGTCTGATTCGACATTATCCCTAACCAGCATTCCTCACCACTGTAGTACTAGAAGGCTCCGCTGCATCTTGATACGAAAGGGGAGGAATGATAACTTCTTGATCCTACAGAGATCGGGCTTCGGTTGGACAGTCTAACTATATCCCGCCCTCTATTAGGGCCGAACTGGTACGGACTACATGACGATATAAGCAACTCTGATAAGTGAGAATCTTTATTGGACTTTACCAGTGTATCAAGAGCCTAACTCCCGAAGGCATATGGGCGATTTCATATGGGCGATTATTACTTGAGCCAGGCTCAACATTGAGCACAGTCAGCTGTACAGTCAGGAACAGTTAGCCATTATTTCAACAGTTAGTCAGTGTAGAGTCAGTTGCAGAGTCAACAGCTAGTACAGCTAGCATGTGAAGAGAGGAGCTAGGAGTGAAGGATAAGTAAGGCTTATTGACCCTACTTGTGAGTAGGCAAGCTTGAGTTTATCATTCACAAGCATACAAGTACCACGGAACCTCTTTTCAGCCACTACGAATACAACCACTATTGTCTCTCTTCCTCTATTACTACTTCTCTGATATACTGTGATCCCTCCTGCTGCCCTCCAGCTACCTGTAGCTGTTACAACCAGAGTAATAGCTTACCCCCATGAGCTTAAGCACCGTGAATACTTTTGCAACTTTATCAGGCTCATTACCTCTGAAAACGTGTGACAGGTGATATCTCCTTCAACGCATCCGAGTAGAAGACATGCATAAAACCCACTAGTCAGCTCTAAATCACGGCCACCCCACCATGCCCACTTCATTCTTGATCCCGTCATCCGTCACTGGTCCCTCATAATTCAGAGCCGCGCTTTCTGAAGTTGCTGGACGCAAACCTTCCCTCCTCGCGCTGTTGGTTCTCGAAAAAGATCGACCTTTGCGAAGCTAGAGCACCCTCGATGGCTCTCTTTAACGACTCCGTCTTCTCCAGTAGATTTTGCATTATAAGGTACATTGTATGGTTGTGCTCCGTGCATTCCGTGAGCTGCTGGCGTAAATCTTCGACCATCTTCTTGGTCCGCGTCCGAAAAGCGATTTGAGCGGCACGGTTCTGCTGCCGTCGTCGTTCTATTGCTCCAGGCGATGGAGCTTTTCTAGTCCTATTTGCCTGTGACCTCCTCGCAAGGAATGTCTTAGGTCCTTCCGATGAATCATTGTCTGGCGACCAGTCTTCAACAGTTGAATGTTCTTGCATTGCATCCGGCAGTAACAGTGACGTGGCAGGTCCGGTTGGTAGGTTGGCAGCATCTTGTGTAAGTGCATCCTCAATCTGGTAAAAATTAGTCTTCGTAGCTGCACCTTCACTGCAATATTGCTCCCGGCTCGCCGACCAATACTTACAGAAAATGTCGAGTCAAGCTGTCCTGCCTGACAGATTTCCCCGTAATGCACGGATGCTAATTGTGATAAGTAGAAGGACGTCGGGTCCAACTCATTGTTTTGGTTGTAGGTGTTCGCCATCAGGGTAGAGTTACTCGGACTTTCCTAGAGAAATAGAGATAGTAATTCTTTACCCAATGCTGAGAAAGCCATCGTAACTTTGTATAAGTAACTTTCAGAAATACCAGCCTTACAGGGAGTGCAGAAATGCGCAAGAGCCGCGAAAGGGAATTCACTTGCGCTTCTTGGTTAGATCGCGTGAATTTTCTAGGGATGGAGCAGTCTACTTTTCACTTGTCCAAATTAGCATTGTCTTATCAGTACCCTATCCAGCCGTCTCGGGACCGTACACTTTCGCAGTGCATTTCTAACCTCTTTCGGAATTCTGCCTATCATTGGTGGGGCTCTTGATAAGGCGTAGAACCCCTGCAAAAGACAAATTCCCTTGATAATATCACTGTAGCCATAGACGTGATTAAGCGTATAAAGCTTAGAGGAGGTATATTTGACTATGAAATCGACTACTATAGTAATTGGTTTATGAGACCTAACCTAGTACTACCCCCCCCCCCCCCCTCTCCTTTATAAGCCGCTAGGAACACACCAAAATAATCCCTGAAAAGGGCCTTCAAAGTAATGAGGAGGTTGTTAATAGAAGAGGGTTTTGGCTCTAGTGACTGTGTTCTAGTCCATGAGATAAATAAAGGAAGAACTAGCCCTCTATATAGTAAAGGAAATCTTGATCGAGGCACAGAAACATCAGGGCCATCGTCATCAGAATTATAATTAGAGTTAGAGTCAATATCATAGAACCCCTTTACTTCCTAATAGTTATGGCTCTGCAAAATAGTCCTAAAATCTATAGCTAAAAGCAACTAGAGAAGGCTAAGAATG
>NXFV01000866.1:0-83646 GCA_002803225.1 Gamarada debralockiae | reverse complement strand
AGGGTGTGGAGCTCTTAGGGGAGAGTAGGAATACCCTCAAAAATGCGGGGTCCTAGATCAGAGGTAGCGGTGTGACGGCCCTCCCTACTTGCAGCTCGCTTATCAGGTCTTTGGGCTTCAATATAAAAGGAGATGCTAGGCAGTAATTAATACAAGGAGCATATATGAAATTCTAAGCAATTGACTAAAAGCGGTATTAAAAAGCATTACATAATAATCCTGTCTCCACTTAATTTTGCTACTGCTTTTTGGCCTAGTATATAGTATATACCTATTAAGAGTTCTAAAAAAGGTTTAAAAGTCGCCTAATTGCGTTGTCTTTACTATCTTTAGCTTCTTCTTTTCCTTCTTAATTGTGTATTAATTCTATAAGGCTTGTTTGGCTACTGGTTTTCGCTTACGTGTAGATCGACTTGAAGTAAGCACTGAAGGAGGTAGAACAAACAATTCTAGTCACTATAAAAGGATTAATTAAAGGGAAGGGCTAGTTATATAATATATTGCGACCGTAAGAAAAAGGTAAAAAATAAGATATCTATTAGTGTATGTAATGTAAGACAATATTCTATTAAGTTACATAGGTTCTTATACTAATTTTAGTGGGGAGCGGTGCGCTTACCGCCTTGAAAATGCACTGCCGATTTGTACGGTCCCGAGACCGCTGGGTACCCTATGCCTAGTAACGTTCATTTGTGCAGTACGAGAACATTGCCGTATCCATAATTTGATACATGTAATTAGATTCCATACAGAAAAGAAGTTGTTTGCAGTTTTGGGTTAGCGCGCGAACCTCATCTGACTTACATCAGCAACGCGGGAGGAGCTCGGTGGCTCAACGCATCGGGGCATTGTTGGCCCTTTCTGGTTAGTGGGAATTGTAGTCGCGGAAGTTCCCGTCGTCAACTCGAATTTTCGCTGCTGGCGAAACATTTTCAGCCACCACAGTCTTCTTTCAGTCATTGTTGCCCCATTTCGAAGTCGGACGAAATGATCAAACAGCGAAACAGCATCATTGTATACCTTAGACGTCTAGCAGGTATAAAAGGAGCATCTCAGCATGATGCGCAAGACAGTTTCTATGCAGCCACAAAGATTGGAAATCGAAAGCTATACCGAAAACGTAGCTCAATTACCAAACGCAGATGACAATCCCTCAAACCAACAGTTTGAATGGGTGGAAGAAGAACGCAACTTTACCAATGCGAACAATTCTTGTAAGGAATTCTGTGTCACAGTCCCTCAACGATTGGCCTAGATATGCGGCTAACACTTGTGATTACAGCTGATGCCCGATTGGTAAACCTCGATCGGTCCCTTTCCGTGCCCCAAACCGGGGACCAAGGTCCTAGCTTTGGCGAGTTTAGGCTAACTCACACACTCTCACCTTGCAGAGCCTTCAATTCGTGGTCGAGACTGGCACGGCCCGGCCATATGGTACCACTCGAAATCTCATCCGTTCCCATGCACGGCGCAGTAGAACTAAACAATCGAGAGTTATCGCTCCTGATCCTGCACTGCTTAACAAAGACGGAGAAAATGAAATGAGAGACCAAAACACTAACCATAGAAACCCACGCACGTATATACACTATAAACAGAAAGTCCAGAATGCGCAGGTGAACCGCGGTCCAGGAAACAATGCATTCGATGCTTTTAGCATACTCCCTGTTGGCGAACAAGGGCATGCATTGGCACTGATCAATCATTGTGCGTTATTTCCCCTCTCCTCAATTTCTTAGGTGCTACAATCTGCACAAAAAGCCTCCTTAGATATTGTTTGGGAATTTACCCAAAGTAGGAAAAGTTGAATCTCTTAGCGTCAAAGACTTTTATTTTGTGTAGTTTAGAGATATATGCTAAATCACGGTGATACGCAGATGAGAAGGTTTTCCGACACAGCTATGCCCCAGTAGAGCCACGAGAGAAATGGCTGCCATTCGCGATGTCCAACCCTGCCCTTCTCAGTGCAACCTTGTTCACATCAGCTATAAGCTTATGCTTGCTGCGTGGCAAGAGCTCCAACCCAGATGTGATTTACCATCTAGGGGAAACGATTCGGCTGATAAATAAAGCACTACGTGACCCCATGTTCATGATCACAGATGCAAATATTTGCGCTGTTGCTTCTCTCACACTCTTTGAAGTACGTTATTCCCCATTTATATGATTCTCACAAGTCCATGATTGACCCACTGCATTTTTAGAGTCTTTCAGGGTCAGCAGCCCGTGCCAAAGTACACATCGATGGGCTGGAGACTATGGTGAATAGTAGGGGCGGCTTACAGGGCTTAGGGAATGCAGAATTTCCCAAGAAACTTACCACTTGGTAACGACCACATTCCATGTTCAACCGGAAAGAAAGAATAGACTCTCACCAGCATTCAAAATTAGGGTCGATAGTTGTTCTTCTATTGTCATGGAGACCAAACCACGCTTCGAATCTTTCGACTTCGTCGACATAGAGAGTCCGGCTGATCAGGGACAGCGCAGCTCTCTCGCCATTCGATACAAGGCCAAGCTCTTCAACCTCACAGGCCTCCGAGATCTCAGTGAAGAGACTATCGATATATATTGGGGTCTACGGAATCTCTCTGCACTGAAAGAGGTGGCTTCTTGTCACCCAGATCGGAATGTGAAGATGATATCCTACGGCAGCATGCTTGAGCACCTGGAGCGTCGAGTCGTTCGAATGGTTCAACGGGAAGATTTACACTCTCCGACTGCAAACCTCGTTATATATCGCCTTTTTGGATACGCTGCAATACTCCATATCTACATGTTCATGCGCGATTTGCCAAGAGGCCTACCCTTCTTTCACCTCTTATCTGCCAGAGTTCGAAGATCACTAGAATGCGTGGATATACGGATGCTCTTTATACAGTATCCTGAGATGATGTTATGGATACTGATAATGGGGGGCTTGGGGGGCATTGGCACATCAAACCGAGAGTGGTTTGCGAACCTCCTGGCTGAAGTGTGTTCGGTGTCAGGACTGCGCGGCGGGAATGAGATCGCTTTCACACTTGCAGAATTCCTTTGGTCTGAGCTATATCGTAGTCCAGTCACTATGGGATTCTGGAACGATGTGGCTGTGGCACAGGGTGTCGAACGTGGCTATGAAGTTGGACGGTTGACCGATCATGTATCTGCGGCGAACTTTAATGCGCCACCCGATATCATCGAATAAATGGATTCAACCTCAACGGCACGATAGCCTCTCTTTAGGATGGATTATGTGGTGTACGATATGTGAGTCGGCAATAGTGTGGAGTACCTATGGTTAGCTAGCTATGATTTTAGTGGTGATCTACTGGGTTGGGTGTAAGTTGTGGATTCCTTTACGAAAGAGGGGGAGGGGTTTGAATTCCATGTTCAGCTCTGCAAATTTTTCCTAGCTATTTCTACTACTCTCGGAGCTCTCAATCCTGTTTATGGCACGCTGGCAGCTAATGGTGCCGCTTGCCAATGCATTTCAAACTCTGTCGCAGTACGAGAGGGGGTATGTTTATTGTTCAAGAGTCTGTTGTGTGTTTATTCTAATAATTTTCCCATTCTTTCCTCATTCAGAATTCAAAAATGCTATTTAAATAATGCTTTCTTAGCAAAAAGTCAATCTCACACGTGAGGCATTCTGTTTGAGAAAGGTTGGTGGGTCAGGAATAGTGGAGAATCGACACTACAGTAAGGATATATTCGTATCCGCTGGCAAGACTAGTCTCGCTAACGACTTTTAGCGAATGTCAATCAAATTTGCGCATTCACTTTCGCCCTCCTTGATGTACCGTATTAATTGCTTTATAAACCCATACCCTTTTATAATCACAAGTTCTGGTTGGCCAAAGGGCACCACAGGGATGTTATAAGCACATAGTGAGGGTTAAAATAACCCATTACCAGGGGCCAAAAGCCTCTTATTTTAGACCATTTTTAGAGTAGAAAAATGCAACTAGCAATGGTTTAGTGTGTTCTAGTAGGGAAATACATGTCTGTTGGCTTGTAGAGACAGGGAGAGTTTGACCTTTAACTTTATCCTGATGTCCAGATACATCATCCACGAAAGCCCCTTTTTCGCAACTATTCCTCGATTATCACTTCTTCGCCTCCCATAAGCTTCAATATTGATTTGATAGTTGTAGAGTATCAATATATTGTCAATTGAGTCAATCATTAGCAATAATTAAGCATAGGTGACGTGTTAAAGATGGGGAAGGATAATACACATAAATATATAATTTTACATCGGATATTCAAAGTATAAGCACCTATACGTTCCCATAACCGCCGATTTTATTTTACTTAAAAGCACGAATTCCATTTATAAGCTCAGGGCTTATAAAGCAATCAATACGGTATCTCCTTCACCCAACTTTGAAAGAGGGACTGGAGGAACTACTCTCAGCTCGTCAGTCGGAAGACGAGACATAGAAGCCATCGCCTTGGGGCACCACCTTTCCTGCTCAGCGACTCGGAGGAAGAGGGCTCAGATATCGAGGAGATCACCTCTGAATTGTTTATTTTCAAGAGTCTCAAGAGCTTGTAACTTAGCAGCATGTCTGAGAGATAATCAATCGCCAGGCTTTAGAGCACTCACTCCCTCCAGTAATGGTTACGTTGGAGTGGACGTAAAGAAACCAGGCTTAAATCCATCAATCTCTCTTTAAAATTGAGCCTCTCTACAAATGCAAGTTGCCATAGAACCTTTGATCTTCGACTATCGTGCCTCGGTCTGCGTCTCTTCATTTCAATAGAAGTGCAATCGCAGCCTTGAACTTCCCTCATGGTTCACAGCAAGCCATCACGCGTTCCAAAATATGCTATATAACATCACCTCTCTCAATCATCTACTAATAACGCGTCCGCTCTTCCAGAGACTCTTCAAGACTTCTAGTTCTGCAGTTTGCCCACTGACATCAATATACAAGCAGTTCAGTGGTGTCTGCTCAGTGCTTCGCATATCTTTATATCATGAATCCAAAGGAGATCTTTTTTGCTAACAGCGTGTTTCGCTGTCGACTTGTACCTCGTTGTTGATTAAGATTTCGCTGTGGAAAGCACTGTCATTGTTATCACAAACAACAACTCACAAGGCCACAAGCGAAATGGGCCCATAGGTATATCATTCCATTCCATACATCTTACATCTCATACATTTCTTTCATCTCGATCATAGGTCCCATAGTTTTACACGCCCGCTTGCTTGATCGCTGAAAACAAACGCAGCATAAGAAAAGAGATTAAAATCCGTGTATCCATCCCATCTCCCATCTCTTTATTTCTCCTTTAACCCAGATCCGGAGGACCAGCGGTGCCGTTTCCCGTCCTCCCCTTTTGCGATTGCTCGCTCCTATGTAGTTCTCCCTCCTTTCCCTGGTTCCGTTGCCCTATTTTACAGACGTAATAAAATCGTTTTGAATGGTTGAATGAATGTTGGCCAAAGCCATCGTCCTTCACACGCGCACCGGATTCCTTAGACTCATTGGGCTACGCATCCCCGCACCTCCTGGTGGCAAAGGGGGCAATGCACAATCCGGCGGTGGTGCAGGAGGCGGTCCATTCACCAATGTCGGCACGCTCCTCCTATTCGCGACGACCTTAGGATGAGCTTGGGCCTTCAGACATTGGAAGGACGGAGACAAGATGGTGATTGGCGCTGGTGATTTAGCACCAATGGTGGAGCTCAATGCTGTGGAGGGAGGGATAGACATTGGCCAATGGTTTGGAGAGATAAGGGATGATTTGGTAGATTTTGCGGAGACGAATGATGGTGATGCTGAGGGAGGTCGGATCTGCATGCTTGTTGGTCGGCGCAGCTTCTGCTTCGAGTTTGCGAGAACGGGGAGTGGTGGAAGAGTCTCCTTCTCGATCTCGTAGTTATGGGTGATAGTATTCTCGTGCTCAGGAAAGTATGGTGATACGGGTAAAGGCATTGTGGGAGCCGCCGGTGGAAGTGGTGCTGGTCTTATTGGCGTCTTGGGCATATCAACAGCATCTCGAAGTGCTTGCATACTTGGAAAGCGCTGTGGAAATTGGAAGTCCAGGTTGGCTGTTTCGGACGAGCAAAGAGGCATCAGGCTCGACATTCGACGAGGAAGATCCACAGGAGAGATTGGAGGCGAGGTAGCAGAGGGAGACCTGGGCGGAATGGTGACTACCGATGGCTTGACCTGTTGGACCATCTTGAAGGACGACTCTGTAGGTGTGAAGACCGGAGGCGCACGCTTATCAGGCGAGGGCGAATCTTCAACTGGTGAGAGTGGTCGGACGACGTTCAGAGCTGCTGGCGGTGCTTTCCTTGTGCCTTTGAGAGTCGAATCACGTGGCCGGTTTGGTTTTCGGGTCGTGGTCACAATGGTCGGGATCGGGGTTGCTTCCGGGACAAGGACTCTAGTAGAGGACAATCGTTTGGGTGTACTGAAGTTGGTAAAGTTGGGAGTCGGGGGAGAGTGGCTTCGATGAGGGCGGGTTGGCACAGCGAACGTAGAATGACGGTAGTTCTTTGGTTGAGGTGGTGCCTCAAGAGCAGGAATCTTCATTGTCTGCATGGATTTTCTACGTTCGTTAATAGCAGCCGCATTCGGTCTTGGTCGTACGTCTTCAACTGAGATATTGGGTGGGAACTCGTCAAAAGAAGGGTGACTTCCGCGAGTTGGTGAACTAGTTGTGGACGAGCACTGAGACGTAATGAGCGTCCGTTGACCTGAAGACATGTATGATAGTCGATTGGCACTATCTCGTAGACTCTCAAGTTGACAGCCATCATGAGACATGACGCTATTAGCAATCGATCGATGACCGGTGGAAGGCCGAATCGTTGACAGAGGCTTGCTTAAAGTCGAGGCAGCATCTTCCAACTTCTCTTGAAGTTGTTCGGCCTTGGTCCAGGGAGGTGGGCCAAAAGAAGGACTGGAGGGAGAAGTCGGATTAGAAAACTGGTCTAGATCCCTCTGGATGAGATATCTGTGGTTGGGCTGTGCTCTTAGTTGCATGACCTTGTCATCTGGTTTCGGTTTTCCGGTCTCTGATACATGCTTCTTGCCACCAAGTGCCTCAATCTCTCTCCTTACAACAGCAATCCACGAATCCATATCCTCAGCACTGTTCAAGACCAAAAGCAGACTCGTGGCTGTCCGTCGATAATCCGCGCCTCTGAAAGCCAGTCTTGAAAGGAGTGAGCGGGAGTCGGCGGTTGGAGTACCATCAGCATCCATCGATTGCGATATTTGCAAGACCCAATGCTTCCCAGGAATCACATCACTGGCGAATGCTACCGAGTCCTTACCAAGTTGCATCATTTTCTCCGGAAGTCTGTCAAAAGATCCTTCCCCGGCATATTGGAGTAGGTAACCAGATGTGACCAGCACAAAGATCTTCTGTGTCCAATCGGACTTCGATATTGAGCCTGATACTTGTCTTCGATGCTTGCTCTTTGCTTTCTCAGCCTTCTTTGCAGCTGCACTCTGATCTGGCCCATCCCCATTGGCCCGAGTCTGGGCGATTTCGTCTCGTAAGCTATTGTTTCTTTTGTGGTTGCTGATCCGAAGGATTGAATCGGCTGACAAGGTCGAGGCAGACAGAGTGGCATGCTTGATAGCTTGAGGATATGCCTGGAAGAGAGGTGGAGGGTCCCAAGCTGCAGAGGTTCTCGTAGGAGGCTTTGGTGACGACTTCGTACTCGACTTTGGGCTCGGCTTCGGCGCCGGCCTGCTATGCTTCACCGATTTCGATCTCAAATTCATTCGTGATGGTTTACTTGCAGGCTTGGGTGTAGAAGGTGCTGCTGGTGTTGGAGCAGGAAGAGTAGCGACTCTCTTGAGAGAACTGCTGCGGGGCAGGCTCTTTTCAATAATTGCCTTCATAGGCCTCTCCGGAATAGCAGAAGCAGGGGGTTCCTCGAGGGCGGGTAAAACGACTTTTTTGTCCACCCTATTCCTTGTAAAGATTCCTCTTAGTCCTCCTTTAGACTCCCTCCGTTGAAGCTTGTTCGGCTTCAAAGGCACCCGATTCTCCTCACTTTCAGCAGCAAATTCCATCAGGGGCGGGCGCGCTCGTTGGGTTGAGGTGAACGTAGATTGGAGATGTTGGAAGGTATCGGTCCTGTTTAACTTTCCACTTGATCCATCATTATCGTCGTCCCACATCGTCCTCGTCCTTCCTTCCGGCACTTCTGCGTTATGTTCTCCAGTTCGGACCGAGGTTGTACTTCTGCTGAGGTCTTTAACCCAAATTATGCGTTTCAAGTTGCTGACTGGGATTTACGGGTCGCCAAATTTCCGCAGGCAAGCGGGGTAGGTGGAGGAAGCAGGATGTCGTTTCAGCAAAGCAGGAGAACCTAATCCAGACCTCTGAGCTGTGAAAAGTTTGTCAAAGACTTTGAAGTAGGTTTCCAAGGGTCGCGTGAACGAGTGTTTGTGTCGGTGTATGCTGTGTAGCGAATGTGTGGTTTTAACGAAAGACTGAGGTTGATTATTCCAATTGGAAGCAATGAAGGCATGAGAGAGGTGTATCTGTTTAGGGCCGTTGAGGCTGACGCGTGTGGATGTGGGGTGAGGACGACTCGACGTGGGACATTTGACAGGAAAACACAATCGCAACGTTGAAGTGAAGGAGGGTGTTTTAAATCCAGAATTAAGGCATAAAACGAAACTGAAGATGGCGCATAGGTCGAGTTCGAAAGAACAGTTGAAGAATAAAGTGAAACGAGGGCGTTGTGTGTGAGAAGATGTGAAAGAAGGACTCGGCACAACAAGTACCAAAGAAAAAACAACGTCCAAGCTTCAGAACGCGGTTCTTACCACTGCCCAAGCTTGAAGTAGTCAGCCCAGGGGGGGACGCTGATTTAATTCCCACCCTTAGGGCTTCCACTCGATCCTATTCGACGTACTACGAGAGAACGGGGGCATCTGATTGATGGTCGGCGATGATCCCGGCGAGGGAACCCTTGTTCTACTAGCCAGAGCTAAGCACGGACGCTTTGGAAATTGAGGCTTGATAAAGTGGGAGTAGGTTTTAGATGCACGCCCGCAATCACATTTCTTCAGCCGATGCGGCAGAGAGATACATCGCTTTGCCTCAAGATCTCGAAAAGCATCGTTGGGGCTGACAGACGGTAGAATTGATAGATCTATCCGCAATATCAGCTCAGAAAATGCATACAGCTGCTCATGTTGTGCCTATCAGCGGTCGGGGTGGTCACAGCCACTCCCCTGGATTTCGGTTTAACGGACATCCCCCCTTTTGATATGCAGCTGGTGCGCTTCGGAATTTTGTACCTGCATACCGAGGCTTGTTTAGTGGCTCTGGGGCCTGATAGTGGTCAATCCCTTTTAAGCTGCAGAAGCCGACTGCAAAGGAGATCCAGATTCTGCACGAGTTACGATCAAAATCTTCCTATAGATTCAGGGCCCATGAGGGAACTTTCCTCTTTTGAAAACGTTTGGGCGTCAAATGCTACACAGAAGCAGGTGAGAAGTGAGAAAACGAATTACCTTAAGTCATGAAAAACAAGGGAATGGCAGCCGAAAGGTTTTTAATTCAACCCCGGCCATCATTTCTTGCACATGCTGGCACTAAAGGACGTTAAGATGTCAGGATAACGATAAGATCAAGGGTTACAATCTAGGGTTCCCTCCGCGGTCTGTCCTTGATGTCAGTGCTTGGATGTATTTTTTTTGCTTGGGAACGGGGAGAAGAGCTCGAAACTTGGGAGAATTTTTGCTTCTTAGATTGCGCTAGGAATTTTGAGAAAAGAGTGTGTGAGGTGACGAATCACAATTATGATCGAATTTGAGGTCTGGAAACTTCGTGAAGAAGATTTCCACTTCGAGTCCAAATACACTGTGTTCAATGGCCACAAGTTCGGCGAGGAAGAGCATCACCCAATTCGAAGGCTGAAGTGAGGAAGATTAAAGTGACTGGTGGACTTGTGTCTCATGAGATGACGTTTTTGCTTTTGTGTGGCTATTGTTTGCGTGTTCTAGCTGATATTGCTAGCTTTCCCCTTCTGGAGCTGTATGGGGTCCCACATCCGTATTGACTCATAGTGTCGCTATACAGTAATATCGGGTGTTCGCTGGACTGATTTTGAATCCACAAGCCTTGTGACAGGGTAAACACTTACTGTATTGTTTTCGTTGAATACAGTCAGACAGAGCTGAATTCTATCGATCCGTTTCCACACAGCTTCGAAATTTACTGAGCCATGCAAAAAGTAGAGTGACTATAGTGGCCTGACTTTAAAAATAGGGTGACCAAAGGTGACCAGGTCGGACCAATCAGGGCATGTTAGGTGACCTGTTTTCCGGGGAGGTTCCCGCTCGCACCCCTCCGACGAGGCTGCTTCCACTGCTTTGTCTCGTGTTATTTTGACTCGGAAGTGATCTCTTGACACCTGAACAGCACTCGTTCGGCCCCAATACCTGATTCAACCTCTCAAGTTCTCCCGATCCTCCCCGCGTCATTCCGTTACGTCAGTTGAGATCGCATGTTCCTACGGATAAACCCCCACCATCCGAAAACCTGTCGACCTATCCTATTCCACAAAGCAAAGCTACAATGCCCGACTTAAACTCCCTACCTCCATCACGATCAATATCAGGATCACCATCCATGGCACGAACGATCTCAAATTCTGGAGACGGTGCTGCTTTACGCGGCCAAAGCCCTTCCCCGCTGTCACGATCCGCATCAACCTCCCTTCAAGCTGCTGCAGCCGTAAATGCTGGCCTACAACATGAAGACTCCAGACGTACGGTTCCCTCCACCTCTTTGAGAGATTGAATACTGATTTCCTCAGGATCTTCAGGCGGCTCCGCTACTAGAAACCGACAATCTTCGCATGCGGGTAGACGACGTTCCACCGTCCTCATGAACTTACAACTCAACGACCCAACTGTTCCCGCACCCGGCGAGATGATCAACGAAGGACAAATACCTTCCTATAGAACCGCCAGCCCGCAGTCCTTCTCCGGATCACCAATCATTTCGACCGGAGATCCTCACCACAACCGTGCGCCTAGCTTAGGAGAGATACACCAGGAGTTAGAACAGGAGCAGGAAGCACAAGTGGTATGCCGAGCCTTTCAAGTTATGTTGAAAGTTTTAATTTGAATTTCAACTAACCCATACCTCTATACAGAACCGCCTCCTTCAGATGATCCGCCAGCAGCAACAGCAGCTTCAACAACTACAAGCAGCTGGCGGTCAAAGTCAACCCCCTGTCATCGACGAGTCCACTCCAACTTCAGAGCGCTCTATGTCCTTTTCGACAGCCAACGCACCCCATCCACAGTCTTCGACCATATCAACTCCCCGCTCGCCAACTGCCGCTCTACACCCTCGCAGCTCGTTCGACCTCGCACGTGGGGACATTCACCGACGATCAAGAACACCTAGCCGAACCGCATCTCCTCGTCTACGATCTACATCAATAAGCAATGAGGCCGGCGAGCCTTGGAATCTTGGCGGACGGGATGAAAGCGCTTTCTACCAGGCCGAGACACAAATGATGATTAGGGAGAACCAGATGCTTCGACAGAGAATTAGAGAGTTGGGTGAGTGCATATTGTCCGAATGAGTGAGAGCTTGTAGCTGACTGGGTAAAGAACGACAAGTGAGCGACTTGACTGCTAATTCATCCATCACTCACGGGCCGGCAACGCCCTCTAATTTGACTCGGTCAACATCTGTATCCGAAGAGGCTCGCCCTCCTATCGCAGGTGCAGCTAGTGCGTTAGAGGAAGGAAAGGACGAATGAAGGAGGATGGTTCTGTGGCCATGAAACAGCCAGGGAAAAACAAAATGTGGGATCCGGAGTTACTTTTGTCATAGGTGAATTTTGTATGATACTGAGTGCGCGGAAAGTTGCGTGGTCCTCTCAAGGCTGGGCGGCTGGGTCTGTTTTTGTCTGAGCAGCGTTGGAGTATAAATTGGGTTAAGGGAGTCTCACGTAGAGCGAGTTACGAAGCATACAACTCCCAAGGATGCAAATTCATAATCTGAGCCATCAAATCAGGCGCTGCAAGCTAAAAGGCTTCAATTTTTGTCTTCATGGCTAAATGAAAACATGTGAAGTTCCAACTATTCCGAATGGAATGCCAGCATCAGTCGACCCCTATAAGAATTCTGAGAAACAATCCCTGCAGCTTCTGGTAATCATCTATCTACATGACTGTCAAAGTCTACGGCGCTACACTCCGCAGCGTCGAAGGAAGACCTTACCAAGCCTGTCTCGCTGTCTCTCCACAGTTACTACCCACAATCACTCCCCGTGATGAAAACTGTTCATTCACTTGAGACCCCTTGGTTGCCGTTCCCGTTGCCGCCATAAACAATCTCAGCCATGACGGGTCTAGGCGTCTTTGCCTTCAGATAACAGATTTCCATTTGTATCGCCTCGACTTTTGAGGCTACATATGCAGACTGTCAAACAGATGATCTAGCAGATATTTGCGGCCGCGTTCTCAATCGCTACACCCAAAGCTTTGGGTTAAACTTTGAGAGCAAATGGCGAAGGATCTATCTATAGCTCCAGTTAGGACTGTCACCATTCACTGGCTGATGTCACATTCTTTTATACAAGGGACAACTTGCCTTGGGATATATAGACACATAAAGCAGACCTACGAGACGTCCTATAGCTCCAAAACTATTCAACTACATTATGGCTGCTTATTCGGTGCGAAAGGAAGATGAAGCATGGAAATTCACGCATGACCGGGCTGCTTCTCTTTCTTCAGCCTTCCTGTCAGCCTCATGCAGATCCCTGCCAACTCCACATCAGATTGCATTACCACCGCTAGCAAGAACTCAACATTCCCAACATCCAACAAAACACGTCTTATTTTTATGTATTTTGTTTGAATAATCTGCTCCATCGAGTATTCGCCATGTTCTTGAGTGTGCTGCGCAGACAGTTGGTAGCTAAGCCAGCATGTCGGAGCTTCGCAACGACTGCGAAGCGGGAAGCTGACTTCACACATGCTGCATGTCTCCCATCCCTTTCCACAAGGCTACCTTTGCTGATACATGATTGAATAGGTCATTGGTGGCGGTGCAGTAGGATTGGCAATTGCGAGACAATTGGCCGCTAGAGATGGGGCGAGTACGTTGCTGGTTGAGAGGAATGGTGGGGTAGGGATGGAGACTAGTTCGCGGAACTCAGAAGTACGTCCTCCCCATCTCTATTACAAACCCGCAGTCTCTGATATGGTGGAATAGGTTATCCACGCCGGACTCTACTACGGCGCCGACTCCCTCAAAACGAAACTCTGCATCCGCGGCCGGCAAATGATGTACGCCCTCTGCGCTGAGCACAACATCCCACACAACAATATGGGGAAATGGATCGTGGCGCAAACAGATCAGCAATTGGAGGAATTGGTTAAAGTACACGAGTTTACTCGCAGTATCGAAGGCGTGCCAACGAGATTCGTGACTATTGAAGAAGCCGCAAAGATCGAACCCTACGTCCGAGCCAAGACGGGGATATTAGAGAGTCCGACAACGGGAATCATAGATTCGCATTCATATATGCAGTTCTTGCTGGGAGATTTCGAGGATAAGGGAGGCGATGTGGCGCTTCATAGTCCAGTTGTGAAGGTAGAGCCGCTGGGAGGAGATGGGAGTAAAGGCTGGGAGATCACGACGAGGGATAAAAGCAGTGGGGAAGAAAGCACGTTTACTTCTGAGACAATTATAAATTCGGCCGGTCTGGGAGCATGTGATATCAATAACATGATCCTACCTCCAAGCCGGCACCAAATTCAGTACTACGCTAAAGGAAGCTACTTCTCCTACGCACACTCCACGCCAAACACGAAGCACCTAATCTACCCCGCCCCCGAGCCCGGATTAGGCGGACTGGGCACGCATCTCACGCTCGACATCTCTGGCAGGATTCGGTTTGGGCCTGATGTAGAGTGGGTTGATTCGCCGGACGATTTGAAGGTCAATGATGCGCGACTACCGCAGGCTATCGAGCAGATCAAAAAATTTCTACCAGATATTAAGGAAGAAGCTATTCAGCCCGACTATGCGGGTATACGACCGAAACTTGGACATAACTCGGCGGTTGCAACGGGGAAGGGGTTTGTGGATTTTGTGATTAGGAGAGAGGACGGATTTGAGGGATTTGTGAATCTTCTGGGCATTGAAAGTCCGGGGCTTACGAGTAGTTTGGCAATTGCGGAGATGGTTGAGGGGTTGTTGTATAGGTGAAGTTTCATGTCGTGCTAGAAGTTCGATTCAACACAGCCAGCAGGCGGGCGACGAAGGAGGTATCATCCGCGTAGGTGCGGAGTATGGCATATGAATTTTACATATAAAGCTACGATGCGCAAGCCGAGAGTTCTCCCTGCTGCGTGTAGTCACGGAGCTCTTCTTGACCTCTCCATACATTGCCAAGCTTGATAGGAAAGGAGACACCGCATTCAGAAGCGACTGACAACATCTCAAATGCGCTAATGCAGTATGATGCTTACAGTTAGCGCGTCAGTATCTTTCACATGGTTACTCTCATAGTTTTTACCTTTCTATTAACCACGGCCGTCTTACTGCCCGCTCAAGTGAAGCACTTGCATGTCAACATGTCGCCTTGCACTACTTGTCTTGACCTACAGGCCGCATCATTTCCTCAAATTGCTAACCCCTATATGTTCAGAGCTGGGACAAAAGAACTCAGCATCACATCAGCACACCTCGAATTGACAAGTGGTCAAGGATGCGAATCGTGCTTGATCATTCAAAATGCGATACAACTTTGCGCGACTGATGTTGCCAACTCATGTGTGAAGTCCTGGGATACAAGCAAGCTTCATATTATACAGATCAGAGTCTTGGAAAAGGATACCTGGAAAGTTGAGGCTACGTGGTACGTGGATAATGAGCAATTCCATGGGAGAAAACCCAAAGTCGAGCTCGAACTCTATTCAGTGGATACAGAAAGCTCGTCCTTGAAGGATCTTAGGATTGCACAGAGCGTCCCTACCAGACTAAGCCCAGACTCTTCCTTGGGTATCGTAGATAATTGGATATCTGAGTGCAGCTTACGTCACCATGGCTGTCCAAATCAGACGGAAAGATGCTTACCAAAGCGTGTAATTGATGTAGAGCGTCATGCCCAGCGCGGTGGTGTCTCACTGCTGGAAACTACCAAGTGCCAGAGAGGTCACTATATCGCCCTGAGCCACTGCTGGGGTTCCGGATCATTCGTACAAACAACTACAGCGACCCTCCAGCAGAGGAAAGATTTTATAAATTGGTCCGAGCTACCACGAACGTTTCAAGACGCTGTCACCTTAGCGCGGGAGATGAGGCTGCGGTATTTGTGGATAGATTCTTTATGCATCATCCAGGACGACAAGGAAGACTGGGAGATGGAGTCGGCTGTCATGGCAGACGTATACAGCAACGCATACATCACCCTTGCTGCGACCGGGCCAGCTGGAAATGGATGTTTCTTCGACAGATGGGTATTCCCGTCCTCGCTCAACTGGAACATTCAAGTGCCAGTTCGTTCACATGAAATCATTAGCCATAAGGATCCGACACTTAGAGTTTATGCCCGCCTCCGGCTTGACAACATCTTCAATTCTTTTACTGCAGGTGTCAGCCTCCACATCTTAGAGAAGGAGGCTCCTCTCCTCACACGGGCATGGGTCTTCCAAGAAAGATTCCTCTCCCCACGTGTACTCCATTTCCACTCTGCATCATTAGTCTGGGAGTGTCGCTCGGCTCTGTATCTTGAATCTTACGGCCTTGAAGATTTTACTTTGCAGCGTACAGCTTCAGACGTGCCTGAACGTCTCAAGTCCATGTTTGCTACGTTAGAGACCCCAGGAAAAACTACGCTCGCTGAAGTCCATAATCTCTGGTTGAGCTCTGTGGAAGAGTATTCAAGACTTCAGCTCACCTTCGAAACCGATCGTCTCCCTGCACTCTCAGGTGTCGCCTCACGGTTTCATGCTTTCTTATCCGCTGGAAATGGGAGCCCTGGATGTAGCGATGCCTACCTTGCCGGCATGTGGCGTTCGGATCTGAGTCGTTCTCTTGTCTGGGGAAGGAGCATCGGACGTGCTGTTCACTTCCGCAAACCCTGTGCACCCACATGGTCGTGGGCTTCAGTAGAACGACTTGATGGGTCATCCTCTATTTATTTTAGGCACGACTACATTCATTACGATGGCGGACGAGAAAGAAATTTTGTCATGGATCCACGTTTGCAAATCATTGATGTCCAGTGCGACACCGTGGGTAAGAATCCGTTCGGGCATGTCAGTGGTGGTAGGCTAGTCATCGAAGGCCCTATGGTGGAATCCATTATCGCCTACAAGCCGCGCAAGTCAGGAACCACGGCGATGGAGTGTTGTCTCATTTTTGACATAGAAGATGTTGAAGAGTGGGTGATGGTCGAGAAACTGTACATGTGGGAAGATGTGCTGGTATACGATGAGAATGGGCCAGATTACCTCAGTCCAGGAACAACAGTGCTGTGTCTTCTTATAGGGACTGTCAATGATTTCAATGAGGTCGTTCATCTTGCTCTAGTCTTGAAGAAGACTTTTACTAATGATGAGGGATACGAGCGCATTGGATTGCTAGTTTCCGACACTACAAAGTTCCATGGTTTCTCCAAAGCCAGCGAGATGAACATTAGTATCTTCTAGGAGCCTTGAAATTAACTAAATCTGGTAGAAATCCGCTCTAGTGGATTGAAGCATTGTTCTACTGTCCTTTGCATCACCCCAACTTGACTTGATTCTCTACACATTCTCCTTCCAGCTCTCCCTCTCTCGTTCAGCTTGCGCCGTCTTGATATCTGATTCAGCCTCCACTACCTCCTGGAACGGCAACTCCCTCGCAACCTTCACCGGATCAAAGATATTCTGAGATTGAATGAAGATCTCATCCACCTCTTCAAGTGTTCGGCCCTTCGTCTCCGGGTAGAAAAAGTAAAACACCACCACAGAGAAGGCGTTGATAGCCGCGTAGATAATATAATACTTATACCCAATCGTTGCAAACCCCACAGGCGTCACTTCTGCAATCATGAAATTAAACAGCCAATTAATACTCGCAGACATCGCAGTAACCTTCGACCGAACTCTCAGGGGAGCGATTTCAGCTGCGTACATGAACGGCACAAGGAAAAATCCGATCGGGAAACAGAAGAGTGCTGTGAAGAAGAACAGAATGGAAGCGCTAGCTGCGCCTTTGTTCGAAGAATCAGATTGTAGACCGGCGAGACAGACTTGGGAGATCATCATTCCTGCTGCGGAGAAAACTGGATCACCAGGGAGTCAGTAACTTCCTAATCAATGATTTCTCAAGAGTAAACGGAGTGATTAGTCTGTGTGGGGAAATATCGGGAGTGATAGAGTACATGAGAATAAACCTGGCTGAGAGCGGGGAGTGAGGAAACAAAGAGTCAGTGGTCCTTACTGAGGAGTCTTCGCCGGCCGAATCGGTCGATGAGGAGGACTCCTAGACCTGCTGCGAAGACCTGCCATATTTGCAAGCAGCCGGAGATGATTCGAGCTATGGTGCCGCTGTAGCCGAGTTGGTTTTGGAGGATTGTGTCAGAGTAGAAGGTAATGATGTTGACTCCTGACATCTGAGCAAGTAGGTTGACGGCAAGTGCGAGGATTGTTCGGTGGAGATGTCGGTTGTGGGTTAATGCGAATGGGTTGTTTGATGCGCCATTATTGTCGTCAATTAATGACTGTTGAATATTTGCGATATCTCGGGCTACCACAGTGGATTCGGCAGGCATGTCGTCTAATCGACTCATCACATCCCCAGCCTCCTCTGTGCGGTCTTTCTTCACTAACCATCGAGGGGATTCGGGAAGGAAGTTGACGAGACTGACCACGATTATGGCGAAGATGCCTTGAAAAGCGATAGGGAATCTCCAGCTGACGGAAGTTTTTTGTGCGTAATAGAATCCAAAATCAATCCATGTTGCGAGGGCAACGCCCATAATGGCGAACAAGCCTTCGAGCAGTACGAGACGTCCTCGGTGGGCAGCATGCGAGCATTCGGATACCCACATAGGAACTGTTGCAGTGAATGCTCCCACTCCCAAGCCTACGAGGGGGATATGATTAGCTAAACCCTCATGCAGGAACGGAGTCAACGTCGAAATGCCGTACCCGTGATAATCCGACCGGCAATAAGCTGGCCCAGACTGAACGGTGAAGCTTGAATGATGATTCCAACAATGCAGACGCAACCTGCAAGAAATACCGTTTTCCGCCGTCCCAACAAATCTCCAATAAATGCACATGACAATGCTCCCAGCGCAGCACCGACCTCGTAGAGGGCGACAGTCGTACCTAATCTATGATCAGTTGCTGATTATAAATTGAATTGTACTTGGTCTCTCACCCTGAATTGTGGAATTATGAGACTTTTGCGAAGCGCTCAAACTTGAACTCGAGGTGTCGATTTGTGGGAAGACTTTTATAAACGAGCTCATGGTCAGTAGACCATTTGCTACAGCTTGATCATATCCTTGAAGCGTGAAAGCTAGGGCTCCCACTACACCCAAGAGCCGCGTGAGCGATTTGCCCCGAAGGTTTGTGTTGAACAACCCCATCCTGTTGCGTCGATAATTATTGACTCGACTCAGGCTGCAGCAAGGAATAATGAGTAAAGTTGAACTGAATGAAGGGTTTGGAAGTCAAATGTGTACGGGGTATGGGGTTTTATTAAACCCCGTGGGACGAGTGATCGACACTCTTGCTCTGTCATAATTTTGACAGGCTTGGCGAAGAATGACTCTCGCGAGACGATCTACTCGACAAAGCTTCAAAGGTGGGATAACTCCATGCCCCAAATACCAAGGAAGAATGCTTCCCTAGTGGAGATAAGATCCACTTGCCTGCGCATCGCAAGCTACTCGGAATTCGGCCCTGGGAGTTGACCGGGTTGACGCGGCGTCGGCGACTGAAACTTGAGCCTCTGCCTCCACTCCGGAAACATACACGAGACCTTATGCAAGGCTAGATAATTTTCTGGACT
Source organism: Gamarada debralockiae (assembly GCA_002803225.1). NCBI lineage: Eukaryota > Fungi > Ascomycota > Leotiomycetes > Helotiales > Hyphodiscaceae > Gamarada > Gamarada debralockiae. The sequence continues at coordinate 64,629 of NXFV01000866.1, read as the reverse complement.
TGAATTATATGACCTTGTAAGCAGTAGATAATATGACAGGGGAGCTTTATTACGTTGTGCGCGTCGCGTGAACTGGGAGAGGCAATTAATATTGAGGAAGTGTGGAGTTGTGGGGTACTTCGTAACAGCGAAAGCGAGCAGCGGCATTAGTTGATAATAACTGTGGGCTAGTTGACACAAATGCCGTCAAAGACCAAAAAAAAGGAAAAGAAAGAAAGAAAGAAAAGAAAAGAAAAGAAGACGGCTGACAGGAACTGAGCTACTCAAATATTCAAATATCCAAGCTAAACCCACGTTGAATTGTTTGCAAGAGAGAAAGTTGATCTGGTCGGTAATTTTTCAAATGAATATTAGAAAGGCTGGCGACTTTTGCCCCAAACTCTTGACATTGGGGTTGTCCTCCGAAGCTTGATCTTCGGGAAATAGAGTCAACCCGCTTTGAAGTTTTGTTGAGTAGCCCCTCTTGTAAGAGTTTAAAGCATCGTTAATCGAAGGAGTAAGCAGAAACTTCCAACTACACTTGTGCTCGAAGGTTTGCTAAGACGGAAAATGCCTAATGAAAGTCGTTGACGCCCGGCTATCAAAGAGCGCAAACTTACAGGTTGTTCCATAGTGATCCTCTTCGCGGATCAACCTCACATAAGAAACATATTCGAGAGAAGTTATTGAATCGCTAGGTTTTCGGCTTGATTACAGTAAGTGGCAGCTCAACACTGCATGACACAATCTCCGACCTATCCAGATTCCAGACTCCCAGATTCTGGATCACGTAAATTCTTACAGCACACCGACTGAGGAACTCGCAACTCCAAACGCTTGCCATGTACAACTATCGTAACACAAGACTTGGAAACTTTTTCCGTCCAGATATATTCACATGAAATTCATGAATGCCATCCTCAGCACCCACATATCTACTATAGTTAGCTCCGTCGAATAATAATAATAGCAATAACTTACAGAATTCTACCATCCGGGCTCCAACAGCAGCCCATCGTGTCCAATGGACCTGATCGAACGACACCTCTCAGGATATTGGACTCATCACGGCTTCCATGGCCAATTTGGTTCAGATCATCGATCGGACGCCACGGTTGCCGCAATCGATGAGCAAAGTCCCTCCGATCGTCATCCTCGAGTTCAACTCGAAGACGGGTTGAACGGTCAAGCGGAGGATCTGTCGAAAACCTTGAACGATAGGGAGGTTCCATGTCAACCCAAGGATTGCTCGGTGAGTCAATCAGTCGTGGGGGTGTCAATGTAAGACGTTCAAGACCTGTTGACGCTTCGTTGTTGTTTCTCGTCGCACTTGGACCAAGGGTCTCCGTTTCGACGGATTGCTCGGCAGCCGCCAAAATAATAGAACTCCTCCGCCTTGGCTCCTGCTGCTGAAGCCTTCTGTCGCGTTCCTGGTTACGTTCGTTGATAAACGTCCTGAAGGAAGCCGCTGCCGTTCGTTCAGGATTTATGAATTCTCTCAGAGCAGCTGGGTAGCTAGCTGTAGATATGCGGCGATCATTAGTAGAGCTTCCCTCGCCATTTGTTGAAGCAGATGCTATGGCTGCCGGTCTTTGACTGCGTACAATGGAGCCCCAGCTAGAAGTACCCGAAGCTTCGTCACGCTGTCGACGAGCGATATGAGTAGCTGCAAGGACCTCTAGCTCTTCAGAAGTCAAAGGCGAATGCAGCTGCCTGTCAAACATTTCTCGACTTAAATGTCTCAGTTGTCGGCGATCAAAATCCAAACCGAGATAGTCCGGGGTGGTGCTGCTTGAGGGAGGTGACTCGGTTCTGAAGCTACGAAGCCTTGGATCTATCACAGGCTCTGACGGTCGTTCTGAAACGAGTACTCTCTCAACACCATCGGCTCGAGAGTCAATCATAATGAGCTGTCGTGAGAGAAAAAGATTTCGAACATCAGCAACTCCAATTCGACCGCTTGACTCTGTCCATGCAAGAAGATCAAATGGTTCTGGAGAGAATTCCATTGCTCTGACAGCGCCACATTCGCGACCTGGTCTCGATGATGTGAATATAACTAATGGATCAACCCCTTCTTGTGTCAAATTCTCGGTATCGAAAACAGAAATCATTCCGTATTGTGTAGCAACGGCAAGATATTTGCCTGATTTCGAGAACGATGCCGCAAAGCTTCCTCGCATATTTGACTTATCCGCTTGACGCTGACCGGTCAATTGTATTCTGCCCCATTGAGCCCATTCATACCCTAGATTCGAGTCCATACGCCTCTTGGCCGACCCTGGTTTTTGTCTTCTTTGATGGATGTAGAGGAAGGGGTCATCGCAAATCGTAACTAGCAGTTCGCCATCTGGAGACAAAACAGATCGGTTCACAAAATCTGGAAACGTCAATTTTTCCAAAGTCTCCGAATCATCCTCGAGATCCAGTATAGAAACTGTGCAGTCATTGTTTGCAACAACAGCTACAGGCCTTTTGTATGTGTGGTCGGATGTCGTCTCTGGCGGAAACCAAAGTGTTACGCAATTGACCAACTCTGTCCCAATCTTCTTTTCATGTGCAAACAATGGGTAACGGCTGTTTTGGGATCTGCGCAAATAGGATGCGGTGTCTCGGGTGATGGATCTTCGAGGTGGGTCAAGGTCGAGAGGTAATCGAGCATCAGGATCGGCATCCAGGTTGAGGCTGAGGGAGAAATCAGGAGTGGTCTGTCCATCTTTAAGATTCAATGTAATGTATTGCCCTTGATCTCCTCCGCAGCAAAGCCATCCTCTTGCGACAGTCAGACATCTCGGAGTGAACTGCACAGTCGTAACAATCTCTCGTTCATTGGTTCGTGTATTCAGGACATAAATATCAGAGCCGCTAGGATAGTACACAATGTGTTGCTCTGGAGAACTTATGAGGGATCGCAATTGCCAATGGCTATGTAATACAAGTCAGAATTGTTTTGCTATTTCCTCTTTGATATTAGACTGACCTGGTGTGAATGGCCGCGCGATAGTATTTCCTAGGATTCGGGAGAATGAGAGCCTCTGTCGCATGGTGTCTGTAGAGACATGTCAAAAACTAGTACCAGGTTGTACACAAAGCCGTGGAATCTTACAAGCTTTCATCTTTGACAGCCATGTTGGCTGCCATGCGGGGGACACTCGTTGCTCATGAATCGCTGATCATGAATGAGCCTTTGATGCTTGCGGAGGTGGAGCAGAAGACTGAACAAGTTCGTGTTTGGTCCTAATTTTAAATATATAAGAGTGGTACGGATCATGAACAAAGAGAGCAGCTGATGAGACGTAATAGTAACATTCGCCCGACAGCAATGGGGCGACGATGAGGTCAATGGTTGTGGCTGGGGTCCGAGCTGCGGTGATGCCTTGTCGCCTTGGATTTCAGCGGCAACATCCATGTCGAAGAAAAAATTCGGTTAGATTCCATGGAGCTAAAAATTTCATGAGCCGGTCTCCGCTTAAATTGTTCTCTTCTTTTCATCGATCAAGTCATCACTCCTTTTAAAATACCACTGTCCATCCCATCTTCCAAGCCTTCAGACATCCCATTCTCTTGTAGCGGCTTTAAATATGTTGTCTTCAAGATTAGCAAGAGCTGTACGTAGATGCATTGCATTCGAATTCCAACGGCTAACTTCTCCCTTCAATAGCTTCCTCGAGCTACATCATCTGCCACCCGCGCAGCAAACTTTTATCGACCATTTAGCTCGTCGTTCGCAAGATTCAATGATGAAGCTATCAAAGTGCGCGGACCAGTCATAGGAATTGACTTGGGTAAGTTGTCATTGTCATCGAGGCTCGACAAAATTTGATCGCATGCTCACATGTTTTCATCATTCAGGTACCACCAACTCTGCCGTAGCCATCATGGAAGGTCAAACAGCAAAGATTATTGAGAACTCAGAAGGTATGCAATCAATGCAAGTGGTGTCGCGTCTCCCTACTGACTTTCAAAGGTGCCCGCACAACCCCGTCCGTCGTCGCTTTTGCACAAGATGGTGAACGACTAGTCGGCGTCTCTGCAAAGCGTCAAGCTGTGGTCAACCCAGAAAACACTCTATTTGCCACCAAGCGATTAATTGGACGTAAATTCACCGACCCCGAGGTTCAAAGAGATATCAAGGAGGTGCCATATAAGATTGTCCAACACACAAATGGTGACGCATGGGTCGAGGCTCGTGGCGAGAAATACTCTCCATCCCAAATCGGAGGTTTCGTTTTGCAAAAGATGAAGGAGACAGCAGAGGCATATTTGACCAAGCCTGTCCAAAATGCCGTCGTCACTGTCCCTGCCTACTTCAACGATTCCCAACGTCAAGCGACTAAGGACGCTGGTCAGATTGCTGGTCTCAACGTTCTCCGTGTAGTCAACGAGCCCACTGCTGCCGCTCTTGCATATGGCCTTGAGAAGGATGAGGACAAGATCATTGCAGTTTACGATTTGGGTGGAGGAACCTTCGATATCTCCATTCTTGAGATCCAAAAGGGTGTTTTCGAAGTCAAGTCCACCAACGGTGATACCCACTTGGGAGGAGAGGATTTCGATATCCACTTGGTCCGTCACATTGTGCAACAATTCAAGAAGGATTCAAGCATCGATCTCTCCAACGACCGTATGGCCATTCAACGAATTCGTGAGGCTGCTGAGAAGGCTAAGATCGAGTTGTCCTCTTCGCAACAAACTGATATCAACCTTCCTTTCATCACTGCCGACGCCTCTGGACCAAAGCACATCAACTTCAAGTTCTCTCGATCTCAGCTTGAGAAGCTTGTTGAACCTCTGATCAATCGAACTGTGGAGCCCGTCCGAAAGGCTCTGAAGGATGCCAACCTTTCGGCTAAGGAAATTCAAGAAGTTATTTTGGTTGGTGGCATGACCCGTATGCCCAAGGTCAGCGAGTCAGTGAAAAGCATCTTCGGCCGTGACCCAGCTAAGTCAGTCAACCCTGATGAGGCTGTCGCTATGGGTGCTGCCATCCAGGGAGGTGTTCTCGCTGGTAACGTTACAGACGTCCTTCTCTTGGATGTTACGCCTTTGTCTCTTGGTATTGAGACTCTCGGAGGTGTCTTCACGCGTTTGATCAACCGTAACACCACTATCCCGACCAAGAAGTCCCAGATTTTCTCAACTGCTGCCGATTTCCAGACTGCTGTTGAGATTAAGGTCTACCAGGGTGAGCGTGAACTTGTCCGTGACAACAAGATGCTCGGTAACTTCCAACTTGTCGGCATCCCCCCTGCGCACCGAGGCGTTCCTCAAATCGAGGTCACCTTCGATATTGACGCCGATGCCATCGTCCACGTTCACGCCAAGGATAAGTCCACCAACAAGGACCACTCTATCACCATTGCCTCCGGATCTGGTCTCTCCGACGAGGAGATTCAAAAGATGGTTGATGATTCTGAGAAATACGCCGAGCAAGACAAGGAGCGCAAGGCCGCGATTGAGGCTGCCAACTCTGCTGAGAGCGCTGCTACCGATACCGAGAACGCCCTGAAGGAGTACTCCGACAGAATCGACAAGGCCGAGGCCGACACCATCCACCAGAAGATCACCGCTCTCCGTGAGATCATCAGCAAGAGTCAATCTGGAGAGAGTTCCGTCACCGCTGCCGAGTTGAAGGAGAAGGCGGATGACCTCCGAACCTCCAGCTTGACCCTTTTTGACAAGATGCACCAGGCTCGCCGCGAGGCAGGTGAGGCCAAGCCAGAGGGTGAGGCTAGCCAATCAGAGGGCGAGGCCAAGGATGGCGAGAAGAAGCCGTGAAAAGCCAATTAGAGGCATATTTTCTTTAATGATTCCCGGCGATTTCTGGTGGCTCGCATAGACCTCTCATTTCTGTATTACTTGTACTCATACGTTGCATATTCGCGACTCTTCTTTTGTGTCATACCTAGTTCCCGTCTGTTCATAGCTTTGGGGGCGTTGGAGTAGGCATTACTTGCGCTAGAATGCAGCGTTCAGGGCTTGTGCGAGGGATACCTGCACGGAAAATGGCATGACTACTGTGGCTGTATAAAAATTAGGATAAGACGACGAATAATAAAGAAATCCCCTCTCAAATGATTTGGCTTTGGCATGATTCGCTATGTTCTCTAACAGACATGTGAGGCCCGCTTAGCAAGTAATATAAATAGGAAGATCCACACGCCTTTTGTGCCAGGGCATACAGATGGGCCGCATGAGAAATATCGATTTCGACATTTTGTTGCACATCGCAGATATCGATAGCGAATTTCAGGTTACTCTTCATGAAACAAGCTGCGTCAATGTCGAAAATGCTCAGTACCTACTTGCTCGATTTCAACCGGTCTTTTTCGTCCAGATTGGAGGCTCTCGCAGGACCTGGCTAGTGAATTCAGGTTTCTGAGTCCTCTTCTTACGAGTAACCTATGAGCTCCGCGAGTTCAACTTCGTCCTGTACCTCTAAGCTATAATATGTCTCATATATGAAGCCATATTCAGCCTATTCCAGGATTCGATCTGGGCCGCAGCTCGGCGACCTTTGATACGAGGATGCGAGGGACGGGTTCGATGCGAACATCGCCTCGTGTGACTGATAATTGTCATAACATGCAATATTTGGCTTCGACCAGCCATGTACACGATGAGTAGGTATCCTGCGCCATAAAATTTCAGATCAGGGATGTCAATCAGTCCGTTCGAGTTATGGAAAGGTTTTGAGTGATTAATTGAAAGCTTGCTTTCTCTTAAATTCGGACCCCCTGTGAGATAGTGGCTAAGTCTGTATCACGTGTCGCCAAGACTTAAGCGATTGGCTAAGAAAACTCGATCACGTGGACGGCCCATATATAGTCCGTAGATATTCTGGTCCGATAATACTCAATCTCCTCTCCTTTTATACCTAGGCTAGTAACGCTATTACTCCTAATAGAGTGTTTTAAGATTAATAGGATTGTATTTTACGTGCTATATCCTTTTATAGGTTTGTTTTCTTACTTACCTCTCTTTCTATACATTTGTTTACCTTATTATATATAGTAATTATAAGTTCTAAGTATTACTCTACGTATATTTAAAAGCTTCCTCTCTCTTCTTTTCTTAAAGATACTCTTACTAGCCCTGGTTCTCATGTTTATAAGATATGTATACTATACCGCAGAAAGGCTTCTAATAGGAAACAGCTAGCTTTATAGTCTATAGATCCGAATATCTAACCCGCGAAACGCGTCCGCTATTCCAATAGTCCGCAACCTACTGCTACCAGTCTATAACTTACTATTAGCGGTCTACAAGCTCCTATTAGCAGTCTGTAAGCTCCTCTACCTCTGAATCTACCCGTTAAACCTATCGAACTACTCCTACTGAATCCTCCTACTATCAAACTATCTCTACTAAACCCTTCTACTAAACTAGAGCCTCCTCGAGCTCCTCGAGCCCTAGTTATAGTCTTACCCGCTAAACCTACGGGCTTCTTACCTATAGACGAATAGCATTGGATACAAGAGTTTAATAGAGCTATAGAGGCTATATAGCTAGAGACCTACTAGCGCTATTAAGAGCATGGGTTTTTAATAGCCCTTAAAGAGAGTATCTATCACCGCTGCTTTTTACGGGATACAGACAACCGGAAACAGCCCGTAATACTCTTCTTAATGTCTGCGGAGAATAACATAGATCTAGGAACTATTCTAGGGCACCTACTAGAGCTAATATAGGTCGAGGAGATAGTGATTACACGGGTATATATATAGATGCTCGTGAAACGCGTCCGCGGGCACTAGTATTACTATACTAGTCACTGTATCACGTTCCTACAGAATATCGTACGGACTATCGATATGCTTCCGAACCTACTAGAGGAGCTCGATATTATACTTTTACGGCCGCCAGAACACCTCGCGGACGATACGCGGTATCGGCGGCAGTTTTGGACTGATTTCCGGGTCTGTCGCGGGTGTATTCTAACCTAGCTATAGTTTCTAAAGGCTAATTACCCTGACTACTGTTATATCACTATCTCTGCGGATCGTATCGCGGTCCTCCTAGTTAACGATAATATCTCCTCTTCCGTGATATATATTACGGACGATACAGTCAGCCTCGATAGACCCGTAGAGCTTATAGAGCTTACGGACACGCCGCCTAATACCTAGTCGGCTGTTTTAAGCCTTGACCAGGATATAACTAAGGCAAATCTAATCCTTGAAGGGATTATAGGCTGTAGACTACCCGCTATGGGTCTCCCGGCGCCTTCGATTCGATATATACCAATTAACGAGATATCTAGGAGAGAGCGTATCCTTTCACTTGCGTTTCCAACTCTCTATCTAACTAGCTAGGCTAACCTAAATACGCCCTGGTTACAGGAGGTACTACTAAAGGATTACGCCTGTCACCTGCTCTGTTAGTACGACTAGCGGTTCGCCCAGCACGTCCGCTAGCACTTTTTTATCTTTAATATATATATACGCTAAAAGGCTAGGTCTATAGCCTAGTTCTACGTTTCACGGACCGCGAATATTAAGGATCTGACCCATGAGGAGCTATTAGAGGCCTTAGATACAGACGCTAGCCTACTTCCGTAAATCGTCCGCTAAGGCGCTCTACTCCCTAGCATACGCCTGTACTAGCGTAACCATAGCAGTAGTCTTCAAGCCTATGCCCGCTTCCTTTCCCCGTCCGTAGTACCTATATTTCTAACCTTTAGCTGTGCGGATATATAGTAGCAGGACCTCTAGCAGTACCTCCTGCGGTTTACAGACTATCTTACGGGCGATAATCAGACCCAGCAGTAGATTATATAGTCAAATGTATAGGACTACCCGTATATTATAGCTCACTACCTCAACATTCGATTTCGGGCCTTCTAGAAGCATGTGATCAGTCTGTATCTAGGTGTTACGGACCACTGGATCCGTTATGAGTAGTAGTACCGCGGTTCAGGCCACCTACACTACCTGTTTTAGACTAAGTCGGCCCCTCCGCTAGACCCGTTAACAGACGAGCAGCGTACGACCTTTACGGTATACTAGGGCCAGCGGGTTACGGCTTGGAATCCGGACTAGTTACGGCGCCCTGACGCCCGTAACCCTATCTCTCTAGCCTCTACGGATATAGAGAATACGCCTGACCAGTTTATAGCCTTCCTAAACCGCCTCTAGCTCTATAGTACCTGCCGCCCATTATACTGTTTACGGACGAAGAAGGGGGTTACGGGCTGTCGGTTCTTCTACCCGCAGCCTCTTACTATAGAGCCTATAGTTACAAAGGAGGTTAATTATAAGGACTACCTGTTTACGCCGGCCCGTAACCAGGCTACGCTCAACTAGTGTTCGCCCGTAATCACTATAGGTTAGATAGTGAATACAGATATTCAGCCGTTACTAAGCCTATACACAGTCCTAGTATACCTATCTAAGTATGTATTAAAGCCAGAGAAATCATCTGTATCCTATACAGAGCTTTAGGTACGTACAGTCCGTAAAGCGTCCGTAAAAGTCGTCTATTCTAACTAAGCTTTAGTTATAGGTCTTACCCTATATAAATAGCCGTGTACCCGTGTTCTCTTTTGTATCAAAGCTACTAAACAAGCTAATTAGTAAGCGTGATTAGTCCGCGCAAGAGGTTAGCCATATCCTACTTGGCCTGCTACTATAAGACTCCTCCCGCTAGGTCATTACAGTCGACTGCCAGCCCGAAGAGGCCTATAACAATATAATTACAGTCGAGGAGGAGGCTGTTACAGCCCGTCAGTCACTGTTACGGCGCTACCAGGACCGTCTAACAGATCAGGTTAACCTAGCCCTAGCCCGCATTACGCTGTTTAAGTAGCTACGGACCTGGAATTGGACTACGTGGACCGTACGACCGCGCGCGCCTCTATAGCTAATCAACTACTTTCCGCGGTACTCAAGTAACCTAGTATCACTAGAGTATAGTAACTACTGCCGCGTAAAGCTAATACTATACTATCCGTTCCAGTGTTTTATAGACCTCCTCTCCTTTGACAGCTATAATTACGGGTCGTACGTAGACGCCTTTCAGGCTTACAGGCGACTTCACACTCACCCAGACGATTTTTATACTGACCCAGTAGCTGACGACCAGGATACAGATAGTAACGATGAATCGGTCTGTACTAATAGTAGTGATGGCCCGCTAGCTGACTTTAAGGTCTTTGCCCGCCGACGACCCCGCGACGACCTGACCTGCAGTTTTACGGACGACCTCAGCGGCCGCGACCTGGACTATATATATAACTGGACCTTATACGTCGGCCATAACCTGACTATACCAGAGGAGTAGGACTAGTTCAAGCTCTTATACTACGCGGAATAGGCCGTAACAGTTGATGCGGACCCAAGCCCATTAAATACAGAGTAGTGGAAGCTATATAATATAGTTATAGCCTAGTACGTCAAAGAGCTAGCCGGTAACGGTCTGCAACCGCTCCTTCTTAATATCGATAGTATTGCCGGGTCCAGGAAGACCTTTACAGTCCTAAAACTATATACACGGCTATAGGAGCTAGCTCAAGAGTCAGGAAAAGGGAACCTAGTTGTCTGCGTAGCTCCTATAGGTATTGCGGCCTTTAATATTATTAGTAAGACCTTATATAGCCTCTTTTAGCTACCCGTAAAGCAGAAGAAGTCAGACCTCTCAAACGCAACCCTCTAGTCCTTATAGTCTATATTCAAGGATATATAGTTCTTAGTTATAGACGAGAAGTTAATAATCGACCTAAAGATACTCTCTCTAATTAACGACTGTTTACAGATGATCTTCCCGGATACGGACTAGGCTTTTAGCGGGCTAAACGTACTACTATATAGGGACTTCTTCTAGTTACCGCCTGTTATAGGCCGCCCGCTATATACTAGTCAATCTATGGGTCTCGTAGCTGTAAAGGGGCAAGGTCTATACCAGGGCTTCGACCGTATAATCCGGTTGACTGAGGTTATACAGTAACAGGGAGAGGATAACATTACAGTTTAGTTCCGGACTGCGCTAACTAAGTTACGGGAGTCGCGGCTGTTATAGTCGAGCTAGGAGCTATTATATACCTGTATTCAAAACTAGCTTTTACTAGAGGAGATTGCCGGCTTCTAGTCCGCTTTACGGCTCTACTTTACTAACGAGGAGGTCCGTGAACACAATTACAGGCGCCTTGCAGCTGAAGGTAGACCTGTAAAGAGGATTGTATTACTATATACAGGCCGTAACGCATTAAAAGCGTCCGTAGAAGACACTGACAACCTGCCAACAGAGCTATTAGTCTGTATCAGCGCTTAGGTTATACTTACGACTAATACCTAGACTAAGAACAGGTTAGTTAACGGGTTGATAGGCACTATAGACAATATTGTATAGGATGTTAGTAAGGATCCGTCCGTAGATATACCTTCTGTCTTACTAGTCTACTTTAGTAAGTATTCCGGGCTAGATTTCCCTAATTACGGCCCGAAAATTATCCCTATTTTTCCTGTAACCCATTAGTTCAAGTATAAGAGTATAGTATGTACCTATACCTAGTTTCCTTTGCGGCTAGTGTATGTAATTACAGTTCACAAAAGTCAGGGCTTAACGCTATCATAGGTAGTATTAAATTTAGACTAGAAGGAGCATTGTTTAGGGCTTTTATATATAGCTATTTCACGGGTCAAGGCGTTAGGGGGGTTATTATTTGAAGTACCGTTTGATTTTAATTATTTTACGGCCGTTAACTCAGCTATAGCCCGTGATCGAGAAGAAGATATAGCTTATAGAAACAATCAAGTATTATAATAGCTCTCTTTAATAATACTATAGATAGTTACGGATAGTTACGGATAGTTACGGATAGTTACGGATAGTTATAGATAGTTATAGATATGTTGCGGACGGTTATAAATACTATACGTATATTCTATAGTCTATAAAATACCTCGAGCGTAGCAAGGACTGGGGGTTTGGGGGCTAGCCCCCATAAAATACAAAAGCAAGCTGTACACACACCGGAACGTGTTTCGGCCCCTAGTATGTCATATTCCAGTCAGTGGTCTATTTACAATGACTCAGAGCTCGCCAATGACTGATCGATATGCGGGAGCTTCCAGTTAGAACAGATAAAGTCACGTGGTAAGGTTAGACCCCGCTTACAGAATCGCCGCACTCAAGTCGAAATGGAAGATATTTCAAGACGCGCCCCTCCAAACGGAACCGACGAACAACACAGAAAAACACAACTTTACCGAATCACAAACCAAGAAATAAATATTCAACAGAACACCACAACATGTCGAAAGTAGCAAAGTAAGCTCTCCAAACCCAGAAACCAGTCGAACGCCTTGCCCCCATCATCTTTGAACGAACCGAGGATCTCAGCTTCAATCTCAAAGCTTGAACGCCTGCTAATACTCATCAGCCGCCCAGACTGGGCCGACGACGAAGAGCTCGACGACGCCGTCACCGACATCCTACCTCCCTCGACCACCACCACAAACAAGGACGGAACCAAGACGATCGTTAGCTGGAGATTCAACGATGATGGCAAGAAAGTCAAGACAACCCGTCGTATTCGATTCACCGTACACAAGGAGGTTGTAAATCCGAGAGTCGCAGAGCGCAAGGCTTGGCCGAAGTTTGGTCTCTCGCAGAAGGATGGAGCTGGTCCCGCGAGCGACACCACGTCTGTTGGAGAAAACATCATCTTCAGACCGAGCACGAACTGGCGAAAGGATGCGAAGGAGGAAAAGACTGAGGCTGGAATCATGAAGGACAAATTGAAGGTATGGATCTCCAGAGCAATACTTTCTGGGTGCTGACGGGGTTCATGAGTTCATCTCCGGCCTTCTCTTCCATACAGGCTATCTGGAGTTTGAGATTCATGAACTCACTCAGCTCTAATCTTCCTCCTCTATTGGGCGATTGCTAACTCCCTCCCAGGACAAGAAGGTCAAATGTCGTATTTGTAACGGAGAGCATTTCACAGCCAGATGTCCCTTCAAGGATACCATGGCACCTGTTGGAGAGGAAGGCAGCGCTGATGTGGCTGCTGGACCTGCGGATGCCGTTGAGGGACCTGGTGGACTTGGATCTGGCAAGAGCTCATATGTTCCACCTCATATGCGAAACGGTGCTGCTGCGGGTGTGGGAGACAGAATGGGTGGTGGCAAATATGAGAGAGATGATCTCGCTACTCTGCGTGTCACAAACGTACGTTTCCTACGTCTACAGCTCTTCTTCACCAAGCTAAAAAATTCTACAGGTCTCGGAGATGGCAGAAGAACAAGAGCTCAGAGATATGTTCGAGCGCTTTGGTCGGGTCACAAGAGTCTTTCTGGCAAAGGATAGAGAGACTGGTCTCGCCAAAGGATTTGCTTTCATTAGTTTCCAGGAGAGAATCGATGCTGCGAAGGCTTGCGAGAAGATGGATGGCTATGGATTCAAGCATCTGATTTTGAGAGTGGAGTTTGCGAAGAAGGCTGCTTAAGTTTGTTTTGATGGGCTGTGTTTAATACGATGACTTTCATGGACATTTGGTCTGGTGTTCAGGGGATAGCAATGCCATTCTCATACGCTTGAGAAAATAACTTCTCGTGCCATACCTGAAACACTCTGCATACATAGATACAGGAGAGTACAAAAATGAGAAGAATAGAAACAAGTCTCCCATATCCTCTCCCTGCTCACATATACCTGCTCACCCTCATCTCTTGACTCATTTCCAGTCTATTGCGGATTCACGAATACCGCTCTGAAAATTATGGCACTCGTTCTCTTGGACAGTTTCCTTTTCTGCTAACAATCTATCCCAGATATCCCCAGAGGGTTGGGTTTTTGTTTTTCAAGCAGCTACTTTCGGTTGGCCTGAGATGGACCCCTTCTCTTTTGCAACTATTAAGACTAGACATTAGCTCTTGAGAATGAAAAGAAAACATAGTACTATTTAAAGAAGATCTGAGAACGAGCTAAGTCTTGAAAAGGCTTACCGGCCTTTACCAAAACCTTAACGCTGCGACTCGTGTGTTTTCCAATTCAAAGGGGTTCAGATATCTTGACTCGAACTTCTCAGCTGCATCAAGGCGCACCGAACTACTTAGGTCGAGTCCGCTTTGGGACGTATCGATTGGGCTTCTCCAATCACCGAGGATATTTTATGGATGGAAATTGTGGCCGAGAAATAGAAGAGCATACCACTGTACTGTTAAGCCTCGAAAAAACAAACAGAGAAGGACTACTTCCTCCACAGAAGGTATTTTAAAAGGGGCATTTAATCACCACAAAAAATACGTTAGCACTCTGGTACACCGAAGGTCTTAATCACACAAACAGTTCAACGATTGACGTACAAAATCTTATGGTCCAAATTCGCTATACCATCTGCCGATCTCACGCTCGCTATAAGCCTCAATCTATGTACTTGTACGTGTATTGTTTTTCCGTCTTATTCCTCGCTAACCAAGTTTGTTCCCTCTCTCAAGCCCTCAACAACAAGATCATGGCCTTCAGCCCGACGGTAGATATCCTTAACATCATCTGTAGTAGTCTCAAAATGACTGGTTGCGTCGTAGCTCTTGGAGATGAAAATGTTGTCGTTGATACCGCTCTCCAATGGCTCGTAGAGTGGGATTGGCGGGCCCATAAACTTCTCCTCGATTCTTCCGAGACGCTCAAAGCCGGGTGCGAGCTCGAGGTGGTGGTTTGCGGTGGTCTCAGCAATGGTGGAGACGATGGCGATGTAGTAGCCCTTGGGGCAGACGTTGTGGGCGCTTGAGACGACAGCAATGTAGATGTCTATCCCGATTAGTAACTTCCCTCACCAATCTCCTGATGAACTCACCATTCTTGCGTCCAACTTGAGATTGAGGAATGATCAGCTGACAAGAATCGCTGTTGTCCGTGCCGGCAAGAGGATGGTTCAAGATACAGATAGCCTTCAAGACATGACCAACGACCTGGACCTTGCCAGGGAAGTATGACGGGTCAGCCAGGATCTTCTTTGCCTTGGTCTCAAACTTCATGGGTTTGTCGTCTCCGCTCCGGTCTTGCATAGTAGCCTTGATTCCAACTGCCTTAGATCCATCATATACGACCTCGTCGATGGTTGTGTTGAGCATGTATGTTCCACCGTAGATAGCAGACAGACGAGCAAATCCTTGTGGCAATTCACCCAGACCGTAGAGGGGGTAGATGTAAGGTGATTTTCCGTAGCGAGAGACTGAGTTTCCATACAGACGAATTCGCTCGATGGTCTCAGGGGCCTTGCCCTTCTCAGTAATGTAGGAATCTGTTTGGTAGAGGGCCATTGCGTGACCAACGAAATCCCGAGTCGTGGCCTCGAGTCCGAACTTGTCATACACGTCCTTCATCGTGCACTGGTTGATGTTGAGACCTAAAGGGGTCAGCTACCAGCACACCAATCTAGAAAATTCGACGACGTACCCTTGTGGCTTGCAGAATCCGCCTCGTTGAATGTTCCAACCCACTCAATGAAGCTCTTCATCCGCCTTTTCTCGAATATGCCCATCAACGAGGATCGCAGGGCTTCACCAGCATCTGACGGGACTTTCGCAACTGTAGCCTTAGCACCAGCGCCTTGCTGCACGTAACTTCCTGCCACTTGTTTGAATTCGAGGTATCTTGTGACATCGGTGGAAACGAGGATGTTGGTCAATTCTCCGCTGGACATCAGAAGCTTGGGTACGAGGTCGATGTTCCAGTCGTTAACACGTCCATACTTCTTCCATGGTTCCTCCCCTTTGCTATAGTTGCCGTATTTCTTGAAGAGCTAAGAGGTAGGAGTCAGATGTTGCTCGTAGATCCGGGGGGTATTTAGGGCACTCACGGCCTCAATATTGACGGATGCTGCTTCACTGCAGACTTCTTGTCAGCCGGGTCTACCTAATCTGTTCAAACTGACCTACCCTCCGTAGTGGTCGTTTCGGTCGATATGCAAGACCTTCTTGCCCTTAACACTTAGGACTCTAGAGTCTCTAATTAGTACCTCCCAAACCTCTGAAGTATTTTGAACGATTCTGCGTACCCAGACAGCACACATTCCGTCAATCCTATGCCATGTTAGCTACCGCTGCCTCTGCCCCTCCATGCGGGGTATCTTACCTGTCCCAAGGACAACAACATCGTACTCGGAAGCGATCTCATCCATGGTGAAGGGTTTGCAAAGAGAATATGGCCAGAAGAGGTGTAATTTCAATCACTCAGTTACTTTGAATAATCGGTGTGGATAGAAGCTAAGCTTCTGTCTTTGAGGTTGTCGCAATTGATTGGCCTCGCTAGCGCGGCTTGACCGCTTGTCGCGAAATATTCATGCAAGAGGTATCGCTCAATTCAGGTGATCTCGAATCTAATTTGATAGATTCATTTAAGTCATTGGCTTTTAATTGCTCAACCCTGTTGAGTTATTCAAACCTCAATCGCTTAGTCCATATGAAGGATTCAAGTCTGGAATAGTATATGGTTAAACTCAAAGGTTGTGAGATTAGAGGCCTTCAATAACCCATATGCTACTATGATACAATTCTTGTACACTGACCTTGTAGTAGCTGAAAAGCAGCCTTTCTGACATCCATCCTATTTTCACAAATCTAAAGCCAGTGATAGCTCTTTGAAGAGAGCTTGTTCAATATCCAAGACGTCAATGTATCGCACCGCCCACCATCCGTACTGTACACATCCTGCGTCCAATGCTCTATGCATTCGGCCTTGCCTCCGGCTTCGTCTCAGACGTAACCTCTGGCTGAACCTGCTGCTCCGGCTGTCCCTCAGCAGCCTCAACAGCCTCAAACTGCTCTTCCTCCATAACATCCTCCCCCACAAAGTCACTAGGAACATACGCAGGTCCATCACCCGAGAGGTTGATCTCCGGATCCTCCTTCGCAATCTCCTGCGCATCCCTCCAAGAATAAAACCGTTCCGTGAGAACCTGCTTAATAGCTCTTTGAGTCAATCGTACCTGCTCATATCATTAGCCCCCAATCCAAATCTAAACCCAATCTCCTCCCCTCATCATATTATAAGAGTAGAACTCACAGTAACATCTCTCCTCTTACTCTCATAATCCCCATACCCAGCATCAATCCTCCTCCGCTCATAAGCTTCCGTAGCAATCCTATTTCGTTCCTTCACACAAACCCACCACAAACTATGTAAATCCTCCCAACTCTTCCCCCTCAACTCCTCCACACACCATGCTCGCCCATGCTCATCGTCTTCTTCAGGCGTGTTTATGGGTTTCTCTTTGCTGTGGAAGAACTCCCAGAGACCGTGATCCTCGTCGGTTACGGGCTTGGAGCGTTGGTGGGGATCAAGGATGGGTTTGGGGAGTGACTCTAGTTTGGACATTGATAAGGGCTTCCGTGGGCCTGTTCGGCGGACGGTGGAGACGCCGCGTTCACGGTTCATGTCGCGTGGGTAGAAGGACGAGGAGGTGGATGAGAAGGGGGTGGTTTGTGTTGTGGGTGTTAGGAGGGAAGGGAGGAGGAAGGTTGGGGGTTGGTTTTGTAGTCTGCTTGATCTAAGCAGCTGCCGTAATGCAGGTCGTAGAGTTGTAGATGTCGACATTGTGGATGGTGGTCCTCAATGGCGATACATCGAGCTTCAGCTTCTTGATGGCCGCATGCGATGCTCAAAATTATTTCGAGACAACATACGAACAAACCGGCCACCGTACTCTCATTGTGGTCATTACGGTGCGCCACAAAACCATATGTGCAGCCCTCAACTCGGGGCAACAATCTCCAGTTTTCACCTGACTTCAGTTACACAAACACCTCATCCCGTCTGAAAAATCTCCGATCTTTTGTTGCATGTCGTAGAGATGCCCGATGCTTCCACATGCTTCGGGAAGCCCAGCGCCCCTCCTGCGGATCGACCCACCTGGCACCAATCAACGGCCCCGCGGGCTGTGGGGAGGTAGAAATGTTGGGAAAGCCTTGCATGAGGTCAGAAGTTCTTTTTCTTGGATAAATGAGCATGTCCTCCATACGGAGATACTGGGTAATAGGGTAATTACAACGGGGTCTACGTTCCGTATTTCGTATTTGGACGTCGACGTGTTGTCATATTTCGAAGGATACAGTAGTGAGGCCGAATGTCACCATGAATGTCACATCGACCGGCAAGGCACGATTTAGTAGCTCTACTGTATTTGTAATTCTATCCAGAAGCTGAGTCTTGTGTAACCTTTAATCGTACCCCAGCAGAAAGGTCCTCGCCACACAAAACAAAACGCTACCCAATGCCCATGTTGTGGCTGATTATCTTCCTCCTCTGGGCCTTCCGGGCTGCCATAGATGGCAATGCTGCCGGGAGACTTGCAATGAGAGTAGTCCTTCTCTCCATGCTAGCTGTCCTGGTGTGCTGCAAGTGACCGCAATCAATCATCGATGTAATCGAGTACATCCAATCACAATGGATTGAATCATATTAGGAAAGCGAATCCGGCGGCTGCGACACTAATGATGCCGTGGGCGAGGATATGGACCGAAATGGAAACTCCCGCGTTGCTGGTGCTTGAGGGAGATGCCGCACTCGAGGATGATGAACCCGCTCCCGCGGCTGAGCCCTTCGTCCCGGTGGAAGATGTTGATTTGGACTCGGTGGCCGTGCCAGTGGATGTGACGGAGGCTATAGAGATAGAATCTGATGTAACGGTGCTGGAGGAACTGACGACCCCTGAAAGTGTGGTTTGACTTGGAACGATGTCTGTTGTAGAAGATCCTGTGATCATTGCCGTCGAGGGAGATGTTGTGGTAGCTGCAACATAGGCTGTTGAAGACACAGCAGCCGCGGAGCCGTCCTTGAATCCGGTCAAGAAGCTTGGAGAGTAGGTCGCTGTTCCAGAGTATTCAGGGCACCCTGGAACCGTAGTCGCTGGAGGTGCCATTCCACCACCACAATCAAGAAAAGAGCATATTTCTCCAGTTCCTGGGACATAGTAGAGCACACTCACTCCGCCGTATGCAATAACGTCGCTACTCGTGCATCCTGAAAGGTCCGTCTTTGCGCTGGCCAGAACTGTGAAGGCGAAGAGAACAAGGCAGGAACGCATTTTCATGGCCGGAGGGTACTTTTTGAGGAAAATTAGGTGCGAAGATGTTGGGAAAACGAGCGACTGAATCAACGCTAACTAGAAAAAAGAGTGACTGTACGAAAGTGGATGGATGATTGAAAGAAGAATATGAAGGCAGTATAGAAAATTTTGACAACGGCGCAAGAAATTGCCAGGGGCCAAAACTTGACTCCCTCAAACACGGAATAATTTTAGATGCGAAGTTTCACTATCACGTGAAAACTCTCTTCGTGAAGTTCAGCTTCTTGATCATGAAAATACTTCACGATATTTTCGACCCTTGACGTGGAAGAAGGCTCGTCGAGTCAAGGAAGATCTCGTAGCTTGTTGTTCCGCTGAAATTGTTCTTGAGACATTTTTGGGACGGCAAGGCCCATGACTCTGGAACTCCAGGACGAAGCCCTAACATTACCAAACTTTCAATATCAATGGCAACGATTTTCAATAATCGTGAAAACCATGAGTCGTACGGCGCTCCGATGATATATATCAAGATCATCAAGACTCCCAAGATTCCAAAAGCCGTCAGAATCCGAACGTGTCATTCACATTGAGCTTCGGGGGAAATGCGTCCATATCCAAAGTACATGACTCGTTTGCTCCGAGCTCTTAAACCAGCGAGGTGTCGTCTCATCAGGGATCAAAATGCGCTGGAACGGCCAGCGCGCGTCTCTGAAAAACAAAAATGATCCGTTCTTTCAAAACCGGCAGCCAGCTCCAGGTTCAAGCACAAACATCCCTGGACATCACGTTTTTGATATGCAGGATTCTCCATGGAAGAACTCATTATTGTGAGGCGTTGCGCCGTAAGCTCTTAGAACCCTGCGCCTATCGTGCACAGGGTGCACGAGGCTTTTGATATTGATCACGGATATCGATATCCCACCCGAACTTTGCAAGGGGGGGGACTTTTGGATCTTGGGGTTGACTATTGCGTAGCCTCGTAGATTGGCCAATCAAGAAATCGTTGTGTTACCAGAGGTCGTTGATATGGAGCTTCCTTGAGCTGTGCGCAATCCAAAGATTGTCAGGACTCTTGGCGCGTTTTGACAGCCATGATGGAACGCTTGCGCCGATGATGAGGCTTTTGATGATTCGAGGGATGGATGATCAACCAGATGATCTGCATGAGTGAGAAGGTTGAGACTAATCAGCGACTCCGAGCAGCGAGCTGAAGTGGACGGGCTTGCTCGGAGCAGCCAAAAAGTGTTTTCGGTAAGCAGACGCTTGGAATTTCGAGAAGGTTTTTGGTGATGCTGGTTACATATGCGAGGTGAAATAGGATGTATTTGGTAAGGCTAAAGAGCAATTTGGGGCAAAGCCTGGGGCTTTTGTTTCCGAGCCCAGTTGGGTGTGGTAGGCCACGCAACGCCTTCGGAGCTGTCCTTACACGGAAATGGCGTCAGGAATTATTCATCATTTATACTCGGTAGAAGGTCGGGTCGGAAGATAGTGAAAACTGACGCAAACCGAGAGGTTAGGACGTGTGTGAGAAAAGATGCATTGGAGGTCTTGAAGCCTCCAAGCCATCAAATCAAGGTTCAGTTATGAGCTGTCACAAAGCCTGACGTGAACACGTCCTGTCTGGAGGGGAAGATCTCGAAGCTCAACGACACGAGGAAGCGCCGCCGTGCCGGTTTGCGGTGTAGTTTTACGGCTGCTTTAAAAATAACGCTGAGGGTGGTCAACCCTGGTTCTGCCCTGGCCGCCTCGATAAGGTCCCCTACGCCACAGAATGTATTTGCGGAATATCTCTGTGCTGATGACTCGAGTGACCACCTCGTTGTTTATGAATCTTTTGAGCTCTCGCCACAGCAATATTTGCCGCCGCCGGCAATTGAGTTTGATGCCCACGATTCAGACGTTCTCACACAAATTTCGGCCCCGACCGGCTCCGATAGAAACGGGATGAGGTTGACTTGCTGGCGGCCATAACCATTTTTATTTCCAACCACAAAAGGGGCTTGTTTGGCTCCCTCGGCATACCTGCCGATTAGAGAGGAGAGCAGATGGTATCGCGGTTTTATAGCACAGGACAGTGCGTCATCGGGACTTGAGGGCGGCACTCGGATCAGCAAATCGTCAGAACGTCCGAAGTCGAGAGGATCATCATCGTGAGAAGTCATAGAATAACAGAACAGAAGTCGCATCGTGAAAAGATATGGAACATAATCAGGTATTTTGGTAAAGCTTCCGATGGTGTTGATTGGGGGGTTATTGGGCAGCAGGCAGGTGATTCTACAGTACAGTACAGTAGTAATAATGCAAACTGATTGGGATGTGACATCGTATTTTTCCCCCATCCAGGTTACTGCTTGTCATCACCTGCCCGGCCTCACGGCCTTTCTCGGTTTCATTATTTTTCTGATAATGGACTTGGCGGCATGGGAAGTCGTGGACGAGTTGTATGAGAGAAGCGTGTGCTATCCAAGCTTCCAGGACCTCGAGTAAGGCTTGCGAGCTGTCCACGTAGAGCAGTGTTTTGAATTCGTTGTCTCGGCTCCTGACACTGATTTGATCTGGTGAAAGTCTTTCATGAGATTAATGAATCGTCATCTCGAAACCTAGCGTCAAGAGAGCTTACTCACAATTCACAACGAACGAGGTACTTTGCATGCTTGGTGGTCGGCAAACTCCTTCGATATTAATCATGACCAGGCAAAGAATGGCATGATCTGTGATGAGAGGGTGAAAAGAGCCGTCGCCTGCGCACGAAGCTCGGCGAATTGTGGTCGGACAAGGATATGAAATGTACCTTTGTACCTAGCTTGCAGCAGGCATTCAGCCAGTCCTGCGATGAGTTATTAGTTGAAGAAATTCATGTTGTGCAGCAGTTTTGGGCGAGCTCGGTGCAGGAGCGAGCCATCCAGAAACGAGACCTCATTCTACCCGATCCCTGCTGCCAGTCGGCTTAAGGCGGCGTGTAAAATCTTTCCTTCCAACGGCAAAAATTATTCGTGCTCTCTTTCCCTTCCTCTCTATGAAATTTCTTGCAAAGGAAACCTTCTCACTTTTCTTCTACCATTTCACTTTATTCGCGCAACCATCTGTCTCGAAGACGCCGACAACCAATGGAGTACTGCTTCAACTAAAAGAAGGCTTCTCATTCTCACAGGCGATAGAGGTGGATTTTTATATGTTTGGTCCGACCCTGTAGATCAACCTGCAACCTCAATTCGCAAAACCGTCCCCACCACGCGTTTATTTTCAGCCCATCTTTGGACCACTTGACGGATAAATTCTTGACGGTCTCCACTTTACTTTCGACAACAATTATCTTTGAGCCTCACGAACAACAACGCGCTCCAAGCTTCTACTACAGCGTGGTAGAACTTCACCATCGTCGACCTCCTCGTTGATTCTCGGACTCGGACCGGTGCGTTGAGACCATTATCCTCAACCCGACGCGCTCTCTCTCACCAGTCCCCTCACCCAGCTTAGCCAACAAAAAGGTTCTGTGAGTCGACATTCGTTGAACCAGAATTTACACCTCTCAAACCGCAATTGATCACGTCTGGTTGTTGACGTGAGGGGACGTTATAAAAACTTCATAGTGACGCAATAGCACGGTTCGGATGATTTCGCAATTACGACAATCAAAACGAGTAACGACTACGGCACATTACCAAGATAATGGACTCCTACTATAACAACGGGATGAGCGCCAGTAATTCTTTACCGGGAGTCTCTCCCCATCAACTTCAACACAATTCAAACCTCTCTACCCATACGACACTACCTCCTCTACAACCGCAGCATGCTGCAATGCAAAACAACTATGGCAGCAATCCTCATACACCGAGGACACCAGCTACACCAAATACTCCCGGATCCGGTAACATGATGGGCAATTTTCCCCAGGGCCAAATGTCGCAACAGTCCAGATACATGATGCCCGCCAACAACTACCAGCAACAGCAGCAGGTGTATCGAACTTCATCTTCCATGCTCCCTCAATCCTCGACTGCCATGACACAGCCTCAAGCCATTGCTCCAGCTCCGAGCGGCGGTAGGATGCCTCAACCGTTGCGACCCATGCCGGCGAACGGGATGCATATGCAGCCTTCGATGGCGTCTCCGTACGGTCAAAACAGTATGCTTTCTCAACCAGCCATGATGTTGGAAGAGCAGCCCACTCATGTTGTTGGTTCCCAAGGACGGAGAGGAATATTGCCCAGTGCTCCTGGCAGACCTGCAGTGACCGCGACTACGGGTTCTGCCAAGGGTGCCATTATCCCCCAAAAGGATGCTGATGGAAAATTTCCCTGTCCCCACTGTACGAAAACTTATCTTCATGCGAAGCATTTGAAACGCCATCTCCTTAGACGTAAGTCCTAGAATTGTCCCGGTCAACAGACCGCTCTAACCTCGTACAGACACTGGCGACCGACCGTACATGTGCGTACTTTGTCGAGACACTTTCTCTAGGAGTGATATCTTGAAGCGTCACTTCCAAAAGTGCTCCATTCGCCGCGGCAACCCCACTGGAGCCAGCCATCTATCTCATGCGCAAGCTCATTTGAAGAAATCTCATCCTGGACCTCACAAAAACACACCTTCAATGTCTAATGAGAGTGACTTGATGGGTACCAATGGAATGGGCAGCTTGAACGACCCGGCATTGCACCCTTTCGGCGTCATATCTGATGGCAGCGTACCCGACGCAGGCTCAAATATAACAGACGAACAAGCCGCGCAGGCCAACAACTTGAAGAGACTAAGCAGGGACGGGGGAAGCATGACGGGTCTTGGCCCGGGAGGCTCGAATCCAGCAAGCTACGGCCAGAGCTATGCTGGAATTGCGAGCTCCATGCCTACTGGTATGAATCCTTCAATCGCATTCAGTATGCCCAACGGACAAAATGGTCACTCATACAGCCAGGGCTATGATTTCGCCGCCAACCAGTCCACCGCGAGCGTGTCGCATCTTCCAAACGCACGAAACTCCCTATCGCTGTATGCTGGAAACAACGCAAGACAGCAACCTGGTGTTTGGTCTCAGGTCTTCCCATCAAACTCTCACGACGGATTCACATCCCCATACCAAGCCAATTTCGCCAATCCACAAGTAAATATCAAGACCGAGCCCTCTCTACCCAACTCAAACAACGGTCTCTTCAATGGCGTATACTCGGGTGCTTCTCATGACCTTGGCGCCAACTCTGATTATCCAAAATGGAACATTCAAAATGATTATTACCAGGAGATCTCCCACCGCCTGATCTTTTTCTGCTTCCCCCAAAACAACCAGATCACTAGTCGAAGCACAGAGATGAGGGCATTCCTCTCCGCGGATAACATCAAGCACTTCTTAGAAAAATTTTCCAGTTTCCAAGTTCATTTCCCGATCATTCACATGCCAACCTTTCGAATTACTGAAGCTTACGATGGTCTGCTCCTCGCAATAATCTGTATTGGAGCTGTCTATTCTGATCGCATAGCTCCGACACAAGTTCGAGAGATGATGGAACTCGCTAAAGTGGTCACAGAGAGTAATTCTCAAGTCTATGCTACGATATTGAGAGACACCAGCGGCTCTAGCGGATTTGAGAATGGTACTTTTGGATCTACCAATTCAGAAATTGAGCAGATTACCGCCATACTACTGATGCAGGTACTTTTCACTTGGCACGGTACTCCTATTCAGCGTGAAAAGGCTCGACGACAATTTACACTGGTCGTCGCATTGGCAAGAAAAGCTGGTCTCACGCAACCCAAGACAAGCCCTCCATTCAGCGCATTGCACCAGCCCAATGTGGTTGTCGAGCATTTCAATATGGCAAGTTTCGATTGGGAAACTTGGGTAGAGCAGGAGAAACGATCCAGATTGATGTATACAATCTTCCTTGTCGATTCGGCGATGGTCATTTACTTCAACACCGCACCTCTGCTGGAGATGCTTGAAATCCGAATCCCCCTTCCCGCAGATGATGCCGCATGGGAGGCCCGTTCAAGTACCGAGTGCTCCGAAGCTCTTGGCTTACATGGACCTGCCCTAGCAAAAGACAGAAACCCTTCTGGAAGCCGACGAGCCAAGCAGCCCGAAATGCATTCCGCACTGAAGGCACTCATGCACAGCGTCTACGACCTCCAACCTGGAACGACAAACCTATACTCAAAATTTGTACTTGTCCACGCACTGCATATCCAGCTTTGGACAGCTCAGAGGCAACAATCTCAGGAATCGAGCCAATTGAACGGGCAGGTTTTGGCATTCCCCTCGAGCGCTGGAAGTACACCACTGGGTCAGAATGATTGGGTGGCCAGAGGCGTTGATCCAACCGGTAGCGGCGCTCCAAGTACCAACACCAGTGGACGAGCTACCCCTGTGGAATCTGGTGCTCAGTCGCCGATGACACACCAGCTCTTGAAGGTTACCAGTCACGCTTTTGAGAAGTGGAAGAAAGCTTGGGATGAGGACATGGTTGTACAATACCCACCTACATCCACGGCCAACCGCCGACTTGGCTTCTGCCGAGATGGCGTCCACTTCTACTGGCTTGCCAAGTTGTTGATGAAGAGCACCCTGGATTGGCAGATGGCGCCGGATCAACGCTTCGGGTATATCATCAGCATGTTGAAGCAGGTCAGAGCATACGTTGTTTCGGACAGTGCAAGACGAGGAGAGGAGCTTGGATCAGTGAACGATATCGACAAGGACTACGGCGTTAGGGATTTGACATTAGACATGGCTCAACTCTTTAAACCGATCAATTCGCAGAACAATTCTCCGGTAGGAGGCGTACATACGAAATTTGAGAATGGCATGGCATAGACACGACTGGACGGACGACATATAGAGGATTGCCTTAAAAGGGCTGCTGCATTGGGTTGGCGTTTGTTCATTTTCTTCATCCCGTCTTTAACACAGTTGATGACGGGCGATTTTTCGCACAAAATGTTCGACATTGCATTGGGAATAGAGATGGCGCATTGCATTTGCAGGCGAAGGATGGATCGAGATTGATTGCTTGCTAAATGTCGATATGAACGAGACGAGAGGAGAGGGCATGAATGCGTGCGCGAGGGCAAGGGAAGGGGAGGATATGCCTGACGACTGGGTGACTGGGGTGCGTTATAGATCTGAGTATGTTGCTTTGCAGTGTTGTTGGTATAAATATGGGTGATGTGGGAAGAGACCAATTTCTCAGGCAGAGCTTGCATTTGCATTCAATGCTTGTAATCTCTTTCCTGCTAACCCATTTGTTCATAGTTTTTAAAAGGAGAAAAATGGCAAAAAGTCGAACTTTTCCGATATTTCTCCAACCGCAAAACTGGCTTTGCAAATGTGTCTCCCGTTGCCTTCTCTCACTGGTAACTGAGTTGCTGGAGTGTCGCCCTTCACCAGGTCTTCGCAAATTGAGGCTACAGTTCTGTAACGTGCGCCTTTACAATCGTCCCTAGAGGGTTCATGCTCTCTCCAATACACCATTGTGCTTCTAACTGAGGACATCGTCCCAAACTTCGCCTCTAACTCAAACCCTGTGTGATATTTACTTCACTCCCTTGACGAGTATTTTTGGTGAATCGTTCAGCAGAGCCTTTACTCGCCCACTAATCTGCTGTCGTCCTCTCTCCAAGCTCATATGCGCAACAACGCCCCTTCTCTCTCCTCCCCTCCTTCTCCCTTCAAATATATCATCATTCATCCTACAGTCCCCATCCCTCAACTCTCCCCCTTTCTCCCAACCTGCTCATCCCTATCCACTATCGTAATCCTAGGCACAACCCCATCCAACGCAGCCTTATCCTTCTCACTCGCTTCAAATCCTAACTTCTTCTCTGCCCTATCCGAGATGTAAAGACCGGCTGTGCCCCAGGCGAGGAAGGCCAGCCCGACGCCGATGCGTGTTCGGGGGGTAAGGTTGCGGAAGATTCTGCGGGGAGTGTTAGTTCTGTTGATTGTAAAGGGGAGCGGAAAGGGGAAAGAGCTGTGGGGGAAGACGGGGTGGGGACAGATAGATAAGAAGGGGGGACGTACTGGAAGGGGGATGACATTGTGGGATTTGGTTCAATTGGGGGGATGATGGGGAGGGAGAGTTGTTTCGTGAGTAGTGAGTGAAGGGCCTTTTGCGATAGAAATTGGTGGTGGTGGAGCTTTGGTGATGGAATGGGAAATTCCAAGCGAGTGAGCAACTCGGATTTAAAGTGGGATTGACCCCGCCATCGACGATGTCTGGATTCTTCAGCTGCATTTGTTTCGTTTCAGGTTCAGCCTCATTTAGGTTTTTGCTCCAGCATATTTCCTTTGGCATCTCTATAGTTCAATTTCCTAATTACCCGCCATTTCGTGAACTCATCTGATGCAATTGTGATTCCATCAAGGTCGCTTCTATGACGCTCTTTACTTTGTTCGACGCTGACGATAAGACAGGTTTATCATAAACGACTCCTGTTGAGATTTCGAACCAGAGTTATTGAATACTCGAATTTCTCAGTGTTGAATCATAGGGAAAAAGAGTTTTCAAAGCTCTTCCAGTCTTTTATCACGCTCGGAAACCTACTTGTTGACTTCGACCTGTTTGATTCCAAAAACGAGTGTTAAGGGAACCTCGATGTCAGAGAGAGAGCAAAGCTTGAGAGCAGTCTTCAGAGAGGATAGCAAGCCAACCTCACAACAATCTTAGAATCCCCGATAACTCTTAAGCCCCCTCACGTCCCTAGCCCTCCACCTCTATCCAAGGAACCCGGAAGCTTCAGCAATGGAATCCCTCCCAACTGAGCTCCGGCGTACAATCCTAATCCACTGCTCTCTCCCTGCCCTGAAATCCCTCCGCCTCACCTCCCGCACCTGGGGCCACCTCGGCTTCGAATACCTCATCTCTTCCACCTTCACCACCCTGCCCCACCGTCCCGATTTCCAGCGCCTGCTCACCGTCTCCCAGATTCCCATCTTCTCCCAGCGAATAGAAAACCTTTTCATCAATTTGGGAGAGATAAATGAATACCATGCCCGGCATAACAGTTATTTCATCCAGTACATGAGAGATCCGGATGACAAGCTCGCGGCGCAGGAGATGGCATGGGGAGCATACGCAACATTCCGTTCAGAGAAAGAACTCCACATGCCCTCTGCCTGCGCTCCCCAACTCCTCGGCCCAGCGCTCAAGAGCCTCCCTCACCTGCAAAAAGTTGTCGTCTCTCTCGCCACCTGCCCTTTCCCTCAGGACGACGAGAGGACGGAACTCCTGCGCCAGATCTGGAATATCCCCTCAACGCGCCTCCTCCCCCGCGACCCTACAATGGAACGCTTCACGGCTTTGCTTTCAGCGATGAGTGGCTCACCGGCGAGAGTAGAGGAGTTGAGCCATGATAGGTTGCCTTTCGAGTTCTTCGCCGAAAAGGCCATGGAGAGAGCTATGATCATCTCAACAATCTTCATACCGCTCACGAGCTTGAGTTTGGTGTTGGATTGCAGCGATACGTATCGGCACACCTCGCTAGCCTGCCAGAATTTATCCCATTGCTTACGCTCCGCTTCCGGGCTGCAGAGTCTCAACTTGAGTTTCCAGGGACGGAGGAAGACTGATATCAATCCCCTTCTATCCTCATTCGCAAAACACAATTTCACATTCAAAAATCTGAGGGAGTTGAAGTTCGAAGGGATCTTCTGCACCGAGAACGTACTCGTCTCCTTCCTTCTCCGCCACCATCGGACGCTGAAGAAAGTGCAACTTGGAGGAATAGGGAGTAAAGCTCCACATCAGAAAGCCAATGGAGGCGTGCATCTTATGGAAGGGACTTGGAGGAGCGTGTTTGAGAGGGTTCTTGAGGGGTTGGACTTGGACAAGGAGTGCTTTTTGGTGCAGGGCGACATGTGGGAGTGGGAGAGTCGAAAGGGGTTCGTGTTGGAGGATTTGGAGAGTGTGGAAGGGCTAGGAGGGTTTGTCAGTGATTGAGAAAGTAGAGGAGCGAGATAGTGAGATGAGACCAGATGGAAGAATATGCACGGATACAAGGAAATGAGCTGAGATGACGAGACGACATGGTTTGAGAATAACTCAGAAGCGTTTTAGAAAAATTTCGAACCTGATTTAGAGTTTCACTGCTTATGGGAATCTTTATGTTTTGCTTCGAGCAGTCACGGAAGTGTCAGCGAAGCGAGTGTTCATAATTCTAGATATGTCTTTTTTTCTTCATTTCGTCATGTACATAAACCTAAAAGCCAGTCTAATCTCGAGCCCCTATGTATATAACACCCCAAAAACAATCGTAATATACTGTAAAGCTAGACCAAAACCAGACGCTTGCTAAACCGTAGTCAAGACGCCGTCCCAATGCCCATATAACCAGAAACTCCAGCAAATCCACTCCTCTAAGTCCCACTCCTCTTTTTATCTCTGATTCCCACCAATTCTTCAACACCAGTCTTCTACCCTTGAGGTTCAATACCACTCATCAACCTCCGTAATAAGCACAACAGGTAACTCCTTCTTGAACTCCTCGATATCATCTTCAACGACATCAGATCTCACTCGCTTGATGGAAAAGCTTTGAATAGCTCCAATAACCGCTACAAATGCACTCCCATACCACGCCAGCCCCGTAAAGTCCATCTTCGAACCCATCGTATACAGATATCCTGCCACCGGGGGGGCCACAGTCCTGCACGCTGCGCCCGCGCTTGCGGCCAATCCGTTGATCTTCCCCAGCACGCAAGGCGAGGGCGTAGCTTCCTTGATCAAGATCAAAAGTACGGGGTATGCGAGGATCGAGAGCAGATTTCTGACTGAAAGGCAGAAGTAGATTCCCGGGTAGAGAAGCGAGGGAGGGAGGTAAACCAGGTACGGCATGATGAAATACGCAACTGGATGGAGTAGCGTGACGAGGATGAACAGTCGGTAGATCCCAAGGGTTTCAGCTGCGAGTGGGAAGATCACTGCTTGGACGAAGAGCGCTATGATGCCGTTTATAGACATAATGACTCCCACCTTCTGGACGCTGAGACCGAGTCCGCCTGCTGAGGAGAGCAGGTCCATGCCTTGGGAGAATGCAGAGAATGCTTCGCGGCGCTCATCTTCTAGGAAGATTGGAAGGAGATGATCATACGTCATTGAATGATAGGTGAATATCCCCAGGGCAATGATCAGACAAATGACTCGTTTTGTGAAGATTTTGGGTGTTTTGAGCTTTGTGTGTGAATGTCGCCATTTGCTATCATCGCTGCCTTCGAATGTACCGTATGTTTCTGCTCGTAGATCGACTGCTGGGGTCTTGATTGCGTCGGCTGTGGCGATTAGGGGCGTTTCGTCGGAGACGTAGGTAGTGTCTGGAAGGGAGATGCGGGGTTGCATGTCTGGGTGTGTTTCTTCGAGGAGGAAATAGCCCGCTAGGATGCTGACTACGAGGAGGGAGGCGCAGAGGAGATTCGGGAGGAGGTAGGGGAAACGTCCGAAGAGTCCGTCTGGGGAGAAGGTATTGGGAAAGTTGACCGCTGGATCTGCGAACGTTCCGCCAATCGCTGGTCCAATTATCGTCCCAACAGACCAGACAAAAGGCATTATCGAGTATGCCCTTGCTATTTAAATCAGCATCTTCCATCCTCCCAATCCAAAAAGTAGGAACTTACGTTCATGTTCAGGTTTCGTTACCAACTCCGCCACCATCGTTTGAATGACTCCTACATTCCCATTCAAGAACCCTCCAATCGCCCTCCCGGCCAAAGCGAACCATATATTTGACGAAAATCCCACCATAACTAAACTCATAACCGTCCCAAGACATCCTGTAAGCAACACAGGCTTTCTTCCAATTCGATCCGACAGGCCACCCCAGAACATGCCAGTCAAGGACTCCGCGAGCGCGAACGCGGAGATGAGAAGCCCGGCATAGAAGGACGCATCTTTTTCGTCTCCGACTTGGAATTTCTTGACGAGTGGCCAAGCATAAGGGAAGATTGAGGTCAAAGCGATTGGTTCGGCGAGGCGGACAATGGCTGGAATGTGGTGTCAGTGACCTTCTCAATAGGAATGGAGGAATTGGAGTTGGGATGGTAACGAGGATGCGGGTGACGTAAAAATCGGAGAAGACGTACCAAGTAAGAATAATTGAACAGTGGGAAACTTCTCGGGGTCTCGATTGGATCTCTGGCTTGTTAGGACCATTGCTATTCAGATCTTTATGAATCTTACGACTTCGAAGATGCGAGAATTGAGGAATTGGCAGAGAAATCAATCAATTCAATTCCCGATCTTCGCTTCCCTCTTAAATACTCTCAATTGATCCTGAGAGGTAGAGGGGCAGGCAGTTGAGACCAAGTCTCTATCGAAAGCAATTTAGAAGTGATTTCAGAAGGGGAAGAAGAAAGCTGCTTGCGGTAAAGACAGGAAAGTAAGAGGAGACATAATCTAGGGGCGGTGGTCGTGTTATAGGGTAAATGGTAGGAGTGAGTCTAGGCTGGTTGTTACGTCGAAAATTGGAGCCGACAGGCCAGACTGGGGCTGCTTGCGCATGTTTGATGGTGGGGCTGGGAGTCGGTCGGGCATGGGGCGGCTCAAAATTACCCTCCAAAAGCCTGCTAATTGCTGCATGTCAATTGCAGCCGATAAGCTAGAAGTGCATTTGAGGAATGGAATTGGATGGAAAGGTGGGAAAGGCTGCATTGGTTTATCCGTGCGCTATCCAAGATATCCATGAGAGGAAGAAAGTGCCACCCGAGGCAAAATTTTCGACTCTCAATTGACTCCTTTGATATTGCCTCTTTACGTCAGTGTGAGGTAACAATTTTTTATATCCACCCCCCCCCCCCCCCAAAAACCTGATACCTCGTAATTCATGAGCGAGTTCTTTGGAGGCAAATCATCACCTGACTGTCTCGAAATGTCGCTCTCACTCACCCCGCCAAACCCAGAAACTCGCTCTCTGGTCGGACAAGAATAATTTTTGCAACAACTGGATAAAAAGCAGCCGAAAATCGCATCTGCATGCAGAGACACACAAACATTCTTCCGCCCAAAGCTTCACCCTCACATTCGCAGCGAGCGGTGAGACATGACTTAAGCGACGCCATATTTTGCTAGAGCATTCCATGCACAGACTTCCGCTTGCGGTGCGACTCGCGGAGAGGAGACCATCGCTTGGCTCCTTGCGCTGTAGACGAAAATCCTCCAGATAAAATGTTTCGTGAGAGCCCAGATGCTTCAACTTCCTACATATGCCATGTACATGCAGCGTGTCCATGTCATGATATTGCATATCCTTTATCAATGAGAGAGCCGATAGGTCTTTTCCTCGTACCACCCAAAGGAATCATTTCACTCCCGTGCTTTCAACGGCTGGTGGTGAATCTTGGACAAATCTCGGCCTGCTGGCTGCAGCGCAGTGGGTTGTAGCCGTGTCTTTCATTTAGGATTCCCTTTTTGGTTTGCGATAACGCGTTGCACGATATCGGCGATAGAGCAGCGGTGAGTGAGTGCCTTTCATTGGCAGTTGTACTTGAGATTATAGTAGAGATCGTCGATCCGAGTACTTTCGGTCGGCCAATGAGGAGGATGGGTTGAATAAGATTTTGACAACTCATGTTGCATGGAGCATTCTTTTTGGTAGATAGCTTACTCGTACGAGTCTGTTGTGAAGTCCTTCTCTATTAGAAGTCAGCTGATTTAGCTGCTTTTGAGTGTTGATTTGGGTTTCTTTGCATGTGATTGTTACGATTGTGAAAGTGCCAAGTATTTTGTCTTTTGTTGAGAGTTTAACCGTTCAGATCGAGTTTTGTTGTTTGGTTTGGTCTAGCTTGTGCTGACGGCATGTTTCTGATGGTTGGAGATGCTCTATTAAGATGTAAGATGCTACCCTGACTAACGACGACCCAATGTTGAGGAAATGACTATATCATTGATCGAATTCACATGTTTGGCTCCACAAAAGAAAACCCAAGACTCAGTCCACTGCACCACAACGCCAACGAGATTATGGATGTTCCATATCCAATTCCGTGAAACGAGCCCCCTTTTCCAGAACGCCGCGAGACCGTCCAAGAGAAAGCAGACCAAAACACCATCCCCGCACCAGCTTCTTCCGCGTCGACTCTGGATCAAAGCTCATTCCCATCCTCATCCTCTGGTGGCGGATTATTATTCTTATTCGTAGCATAGAACAAATCCGCCATATGGCTCGTTCCCGGCGGCGGATACCTCTCCCTATGCCTCTCCCACCTCAGGCTCCTTCATCAACGCCTCTAAATCTTTCTTCCTATTCTCCTCATCCTCTTATAATCCTCCATCTGCTCCAGGATCGCCAGCCCAGATGTAGCCGGCATTGGCGTGCTCGCTCTCTGAAACCGACCTCCTACTGTAATTATCTGGTCGAGTCGTGGAACCCGGTTTCCTATTGATGTTAAGAGTTCGGGGAATGTGGGGTTGGCTCCTTTGACCACGACATCGAAGTCACGCTTTACTGAAGGATCGGAGCGCACCGCGTCTATTATTTCGGAGGGAGTGGGAGCATCGCCGAAAGCCACGATGGGGAAATCCGGAACTTCGATGGCGGTCGCGATGGAACTTCGTGGTAGAGGTGGAGGTGTGCTGAATTTGACCTTGGGTTTGGCATCGACGTCGATAGCAGTCGCTCGTGTGCTTCCAGATCCGAATCTCGAGTTCCACGCAACTTTCAAGCGTAGGACTTCCCAGTCTCTCTGCGCGTGTTTCCTGAGAGGCTGATGGTCTTGGAGTGGAGACCACCAATCCGTCTTGAAGTAGAGGATCAGGATTGCCTCTGGAGGGAAGTCTCCCGCCATGAAGAGCGCGATTTTGGGGGCTGCGACGCTGCTTTGACCGAGGATGGCTTTGAATGTGTAGACTTCGAATCCATTGATGTCTGTTCGATCCCATTGTGGGACGTCTGTGAGCACGTAGTCCACCTCTAGCTTGTTCTTTCATGTATTTCTTGACCTTGATGATCAGAGAGCTTTGGTTCCTATTTCAAGGAGGTCGTTTTGCTGACAGAAAGTTTGCAGCTCCTTCAATGCCCAGTCCTCGGGATTGGCAGCGGCCTTCTCAGAGGTGTCGTCTGTTTCTGATTCGGGAGAGTTTTCGTGGTCTTTCCTAGCATGACGCACCGCTTCTCTCTCTTGCCGCTTCCAGTTCCGGACACGTCTCTTGATTTGGTCTGTCGAGCCACTGGTGTCCACTCCATTATCATTGCAGAAGTCTTTGAGATGCAGCCATCCCCAGCCCTTGCCGGAATTCACGCTTGCTCGCTTTAATTTGATTTTGGCATCTCGGTCATCTTTGAACATGTGAACTAGCGCCGTATCCAACACGTCGTTGTTGAGTCTTTGAACGACAAACTTATCCGTTGGATCTTCCAAATCGGGGTGACCTTGCTGTCAGCCTTCCGTGGGCTCCAATGTGTGGTATCCCGAGATCTTCGGCTCTCGCAGAGGTTGTGGATGTCGATGCGGGTCATTGTACTTGCTATAGTGAAAGGACTACTCCTCTCAAGGAATTTGTCAGTCTCTGTCTTGACTTGCCCGTCACCACTACCGCCATGATTATTTTCTTGCGACTCTAGCTTTACCCTCTTAGCGCTTCGCCCGTGGTGACGGCCATAACCATCGTCGTCGTTGTCGCCATCTCTAGGACGCTTTGCGAAAGTTGCGTCTTTTGCAATTTCGCAGCTTCATATCCCTCAGTACCTTTCGATTATTGCTATTCCCTTGGATGTCATCAGAAGCTCACCTCCATCCAGCGAGCAGCGCTTGCAGACCATTTTCATGGCTGGAGTTACCATGGCCCATGAAGTTGGCCATGCAATCTTCTACAGGACTTCAAATCATATAACCCCCTAGTTCTCACTGAGCCATCCGTTGGAAATAGTACCTCTATGGAGCTCGGTGTGGCTTTCATTACTTGGATATTCAATGGCTTTCATCCCAACGGGAGAGAACTTGCTGGGCGCGTGTTTGTTGATTTCACGGCACATTTAGGTTGGGTTGAACACTATACCATGGACGTACCGCGGCAGCTTTACAAGACTGAGTATTCGATCTCGATGCGATATATCCAGGGAAAAGCTCACACAAGATTGGTGGGACAAACACCCTACTGCAGACACACTGGATTTTTCTTCCGAAGCCAAGGACTGAAACCAATCACCGACCCAAATTTCCACGAAACTGCCTCGGCCAGGACCCCGGAGTGGTTGTATTCATGGTTAGCTGGAGGCCCACGATGGAAAAGTGAAATGAATTATAGGGGAAAAGGGTTCTAGGTCTGGAGATAAGGGCGAGGGGTTGTCTGAGGCGGAGATCGAATGGCAGAAACCAAGGCAACCAAAACGCGATGGTGATGATATGTGGGCTAATATAAGCCAGACCAAAAGACGGGGTAAATCCAGGATGCTCAAGCTGTTACGAGGGGAAATTGATTCGGATTCAGAGGAAGACGAGGAAGAGGAATTCCAGTTCTCGTACCCGAAGGACGATGAAGATGCTGACATAACTGGGCTTGATATCGAAGATGGCATAATCGAGAAGGATGTCATTCCTCTCCTAGAAGATGATACAACACCTCTCACTCGTATCGTAGTGAGATATCTCCCAGACGACAAGGTAGAAACCGCAAGATGGACGCATTGTCAAGTCCTCGAGTCCAGAGGTTCATTGTTGCATTCCAGTGCGCTGAAAACAGCAGCCTTTGTGGAATAAAGGGATTTCAGTAACGGAAACATTGTCGACAAGCCAGAACAAGACATAGCTTTGAATCGTCGAGTTTCTTTGTGTTGGGAACCCCTTCACTTACAGAGTTGAAGGCTCAGTATCGGTCAAGAATGGTGAAAATGTACAAGTCTCAGCTTTTGTCTCGTGCGACCTGGGTGAGTGACTGCACTCTTAAGATACCGCTCAACCTCAACCGGGCGACATTCGGATTTTGAACTTCCTGTTCTGGAAATGCTATCTATTGCAGCGGATTTGTTTGAAGGGGGAGTCTGGCTGAGTCCATTGGCAGATGTTGTAATATAGACGATCATTGTTGGGAAGCACGACTGTGGCCATGGTGTGTTGTTGATATGACGTGATGTTGATATGATGTTGATGTGTTGTTGATATGATGTATTTTCTGAATGTTTCGTCCAATAATGCACAAAGATTTTGTATGACAGAGGGGGCGGCGGGAACCATTAGCCAGATGGGGTCCCCACCTGCACAAAATCAGTAGCCAATAACAATGATGTGAAAATCCGGGGTTGCACAATTTTGTTGCACAAATTGAATAATGTCTGCATAAGCGCCTCAGTACACGAATTGTGAAGGCATAACTCCCCGAGCCGCGTATCACAACCCTTGTCACCACGAGTTTCCAACTTATTTTCCCGATCAACTTCCAACCCCTTCGAGATTTGCACACGGAACGTTTTGCCGAGGGGTCCATCTGCATAACTTCCTTATTATGTTGCCTACTGCTAAATAAGTATCTAGCTTTCTCTCTAGCTTTCTATTTTCTTAATCCTTCTTTCAAAGGTTTGACACGGTAGGAAAGTGGTGCTTGATCGTTTTGCGCGTGACTTCCTTTCAACCTTCTACTGTCTTCTTCTGCTCTTTCCCTTACATTGCTTGAATTTCCTGGGAAGCCCCGCCTCGCCAACATGGGTTCCGATATTGAGAAGGACCTTGAGAGAGGCGGAGATCAAGAAAATGGAACAACCGGCACAGAATCGACCTATCACTCAGATATTGAGAAGGCTGAATCCAGCTCCGTCCAGGGTGTGGTGGGAACCCCAGACCCCGATCATGATGAAGTGGAACAGATGGACGAAGGCCACTTGGATGATTTAGCTAGGCAACATGTTAGTCCTCCTACACATCCCCATTCACGCGCACGTTCTAACCTCTGTAGACTACGGAATCTATCAATGTAGGTTCTCAAAAGGGCCTCGACGAGCAAGAGATTTCACGGATCAACACCCGGTCCAGTGCCAAAAGTAAATTATCACGAATAGCAACGAGCCTCACCTCCAGAAGCAAGAGAGCACGTCTCGAGCCCGCCCGTCTGCCAACCTCAGATCTTGATAATGGAGTAGTTGGATGGGAATCCCAAGATGATCCAGAGATGCCCCTCAACTTTCCTGAATCACGGAAATGGTTCCTGCTCTCCCTGCTCGCAAGCATTACTCTCCTCTCGCCTCTGGCTTCGTCCATGTTTGCGCCCGCCGTCTCTTTCATGGACAAGGACTTCCACAACTCGTCACTTCTTCTGAGCTCTTTGACCGTGAGCATCTTCGTCTGTGGCTACGCTATCGGGCCATTGATTCTGGCACCCCTTTCCGAGCTCTACGGCCGTCGAATAGTTCTTACTAGTGCCAATACCTTCTTCTGCATGTGGCAGATTGGTTGTGCTCTTGCCCCAAATCTCGCCTCCCTCATCGTCTTCCGCCTCTTGGCTGGCATCGGTGGTGCAGGTTGTCTTACGATTGGCGGTGGAGTAATATCCGATCTGTTCCATGCCGATAGACGTGGTGTTGCGACCGCAATTTACAGTCTGGGTCCATTATTTGGTCCTGTCATTGGTCCTATCTGCGGAGGGTTCATTGGGCAACGTATCGGCTGGCGATGGGTATTCTGGATCCTTCTAATCGCTGCCTCTGTCGTCACCATCGGCATCGAGATCTTCAACAGAGAGACCAACCCGAGGGTCTTGATGCAGCGCAAGGTCAAGCGTCTCCAGAAAGAGCTCAATCGTCCTGAGCTCCGCAGCTGCTACGATGGATCCGGCCCTAAGCAGACCCCTTCACAGGTCTTGTGGCACGGTATCATGCGTCCCTGGAAAATGCTTTTCCTATCCCCAATCGTGTTCCTCCTATCCTTATACATGGCCGTCGTCTACGGGCTTCTGTACCTCCTCTTCACGACCATAACCACTGTCTTCATCGAAACCTACCACTGGCAACCCGATATCTGCG
This sequence comes from Gamarada debralockiae, assembly GCA_002803225.1. NCBI lineage: Eukaryota > Fungi > Ascomycota > Leotiomycetes > Helotiales > Hyphodiscaceae > Gamarada > Gamarada debralockiae. The sequence continues at coordinate 26,705 of NXFV01000866.1, read as the reverse complement.
GACTCGCCTACATTGGTATGGGTGTCGGATTCATGACTGGGGTTGCCGTCGTGGCGAAAATCTCCGACGCCACAGTCGTACGGATGACGAAAGCAAACAATGGCGTCTTCGAACCCGAAATGCGTCTTCCGGCCTGCATATTCTTCGCTTGTTTTATCCCAATCACTTTCTTCTGGTATGGGTGGTCAACTGAGAAGGCCGTGCACTGGATAGTGCCAATTATCGGCTTAATTCCATTTGGATTTGGTATGATGGGCATCTTTATTCCCATTCAGACATATATCATCGATTCATTCCCTCAATTCGCTGCTTCGGGCATCGCGGCCCTCACGGTATCTCGTTCGCTCTTTGGTGCGTTCTTGCCTTTGGCTGGCCCTTCAATGTACGCTTCGCTGGGCCTAGGATGGGGTAATTCTGTTCTGGGATTTATAGCTTTCGGGCTGATTCCGGCGCCTCTATTGATCTTTAAATTTGGTGGTCGAATCAGGAAGAATTATCCTGTCAAGTTATAATTTTGATCGTGCGTATACTTGGAAGACAGATAGAGTGGTGAAAAGGCATTTCATGGAATTTGTTGGTCGCATGGCATTTTGGCTACATTTAGCAATTATCATGCGTTATTAGCACGGGCCAGATGCATATATAAGATTACACTTGAAGATAATAGAAATACAGTTTCATACACTCATCCCGCTTCCTTGGCTGTGAAGTTGTGACGTGGAAGCTGGATTGTAAGGTGTCAGCCATTTAAATGAATTCGGTGGTTAAAGGAGTGGAAGGAGGCAATCACTGAATGAATCGAGTGATTCCTGTCACCTTGAGCATCTCCAACTCATACCCGTGGGAAATGCACCACCCAAATTCCGCATCAACTTCCCTATGTCTGCACAGCATTCCTCTAGCTCGGACAACTCGTTCAATCACCTCCGCCTCTCCACTCCCTACTTCCGCGGCGTCGTCTCAAATTACTCATTAATTTTCCTTCAATTCTCGACATTGAACCTGTGCGCTGGAACCCGAAACTTAGCCGCTCTCGAGAAGTATTTAAATAGAGTATCTGGAGAGTACCATAGAATTTCTGTGGTTTCCATGGCATAAATGAAATGGAACTTCGAGAAACTGTGTGGTGGTTGTGCTGGAATATTGTTTGATACATGATTGGATATTGGCAAAGAATAATGCTGGCAAGATTCAAGAAGTAAAAATACGTCTGAAGCCGGCCCTAGGTGGAAGGCGATGGAGCAATAGTTGGTGTCGTTATTATCGTCGTTGTAGTTGTCGTCGTTGGTGTTGCTTGTCCGTATATGTTCGGCCCCCGTCACTTATGCGAAGCTAGATACCTTCAATTATACCATGCTCTTTAGAATTTAGAGAGATGACTAGGCCACCACTTTGTGACATATAAAATACGTGTGATATGACTTGGCGTCCGAGAATGGCGAGTTTCTGAGGTGGGAAGATTTACCTTTGCGGCGTGACTGGAGCTGTCTTGCGACGGTGGTCATGAAACGGGGAGGCTTACACGTTCAGATGCCTAAGACAGAATTTAGTTGATCACTATAACGCTGGGCATGTGGCTTCACTTTTTGGTCATGAAGTGAGAGTAAATTCGTACGTTGCTGGCAGTGTGCTGGCGCTGGGAGATCGTATCGTCCTGGGAATGCCAGGGCATGGGGAGTCTGAATGTATGAAGTTATACCCGCTCCTCTCTCCTGTCTTCTGTATGACATATTCATAAGAGAGGATCGTGTTAGCATAAATAGGATGCGAATGTGCTGGAATGAGAGTACCATCCTCTAAATAGGGCCACCTAAGGCGAAATATGCCGCGGCGATTTTGCTGTATGGGGGGCTCGGTTCTCTGGCTTTGAGGCTTGGTCTATTTCCACAAGACGAGTCCGAATTTCAAGTAGGATAAATTTGAGAGCCACCCGAAAAATATTCTGGCCTTCCCATTAATGTTGTCGTCATAGAGCTTTCGAGCTATATCATAGGGCCGATGAAGGCTACAATACCGCCATTCGGCCAAGCGCTGATCTAAAAGCTCCTTGAGCAGCAACTTGATGGCCAGAAGCCATCGGTCTTCGATCTCTGTGAGCTCCACCATATTCTCGCTCCTGCTTTAGAACCTTAGACTCATCCTTGCATACTTCTTTAATCACCTATTCTTAATCGGCAATTCGTGGTTGTACGCCATGGCAACACCATTACCAGCTCCACGTTTCGCTCATTCCTCTTCATTTGCACGATTTCAACGACCTCAAGTTGATGAAGCGAGTGCCATGAGAGAAGTTCGAACTCCACCCGAGTATGGGGAAGGTGAGAAAACATCAATGCGATTTCTTCCGACATTTTGCTATACTATATCCGAACGCATTTCCTTCGAGAGGAATATTTCTACAGTGTCTTCAATCGTAGAGAGACTGGAAAGTGTGAGTTCGAGGAAATAGAGGAAGCCCTTGCTGGAGTTGACAAATTGTTTTGAGAACGGTACCAAGGCAAAAAGGATTTTGTAGCCACTATTGGAGAGACAGGCTTATGAGATTTCCGAGGAAAATATATATCAAGCTTGGTGCTAGTAATTGCATTCCAAACCCCCAAACACCTGTCTTGGCCCCTCATCTATAACTGTGTAATTAATTCTCATAGACTTTCAATATGTGTGACATTCAAACCTAGAATGTGTAATAAAGCAACCATCTTTTAATTGATAACGAACTCGTGGGACTGAAGCTTCTAGAACATGTTAAGGAAATCTCCCCACCTCGTTCTCTTTTCGATTACTTGAAGTCAACAACACCCGTTTTATCTCAAAAATAGCAAAGGAAACTCCCGTGCTTTAAAGAGAGAAGAAAATCTAATTATGGATTTTACTCTTGCTCCGACCTCCTATGAGAAGCCGAACTTCTCGCTAATTTCCCTTCCTTTCTTCCTCCATTAGCGATTGCCTAGTTTAATTCTTTCTTTCCATCAAATAAATTCCTCTTTAAAGAAAAAGGAGCGATGGTTACTAAGAACCGACCTTTACTACGAGGGTGATGAATGCAGCCCCCTATCTCTTGTCGGATCCTCTTGGATTTCCTCGCTTATTTCAGGGGTAGTGGGGCCAGCGTCTAATATTTAACAGGGAGCACAAAGGTACGAATTTGAGGACGTACGGAGGTACGAATTAGTGGCTACCTGTTTCTTAGAGAAAGCATTGTTATGATTACATATTATAATGCCCAAAGCAAGTTTTGATCCAGCTGGACGCATCATCAATCATCAGCTCATTTCAGAGATCCTGCCTCCCATCCATCCCAGTGGTCCAGAGAAACGCCACATTATACATTCATAACCATCAACAATAAAACACCTATCACGATGTTACTTTACTTGTCCTCCAAAACGTGACAATACCTAATAAAAAACCCCTCTCCGCAAAAGCATCCTCCATACTCGTAGTCTACGCCCCTCCCCATCGTGTCACTTTCACTCACACTCCCCTCGCCAACAGCCTTGAATTCCGCCATCTTCACAATTCGCCCTACCACTTTCCTGCAAAGTTCCTCCTCACTATCATTTCCAACAGCTTTCCCGCCCTCCTACTCTCAATTCCTTCCGCCACCTTCGTAACCACATATGAAAGTGTGGAGCCTGAAAATGAACATGGCGATGAAACTCTAGGTCTCCGGACTTGGACTCGGATCTTTGTATTTTGCCTTTTCATTCCTTTGTGCAATTGTCATACTAAGAAGTCGAAGAGCAGGAATCACATCGTTCATCCGCATGCCGCACATCAAAGCCCTCGGCGAAGCCAGCGCATTGGATTTCTTCAGTCAGCCCCCCATCTCTGCACTAAACCCTGAAAGGACAACCTTTCCAGCCCTGCCAACAACAATCACATAAATGTTTTCCTGCTAACACCAAACACATAGAAGTAACATCCCGCCTCGCATTTCGCGCAAGGAGGTTTGAAGAAAGCGATGATTGGTAGGATCGTACATCTGCGCAGGAGAAGCGTGTAGGAGGTACGTTCCCCATGATAGAAAAGCTTGTCAAGGTATGATCAAACCCTCCAGGCGTGTGCATAAAGGCTATATGACCCTTCTAAGAACCCGTTCATCGGAACTCGTGCACTGACAAGGTGCTTCCAATAACCTGCCTTCCAAACCCATGGCTGTGGCGCAATTACAGGAAAAAGCACGTGCAAGGCCTCGGTCTGAAACAAATGTGGCTGTAGGGTACGGAGTCAAAAGTATTGAAAGGGGTCGAAGCGAGGTCCCCTTTCCTTCCGTTGCATGATCCTTCGCTAGGGGTTTATTACCCCGCTTTGCTGGGAGTTTGGTGTGCAGACAGGACGACGCGTTCGCTAAAGGGACAAAGACGAGAGCGTTTTAGATAGAAGCGCTGGCAGGCTGGCAGATTGCTGTCCCGCAGTCCCATCACAAGAAATCGTACGATATTTGGCTGTGCTGGACCGCATCCAAGCACGATTAGTTAGATCTAGCTGGGACCAGGCAATTCAAGAAGTTACCTAAGATTGCCGGACCTCATAAATGGAAGCGGTGAAGTGATCAGGAGTTTAATTGAAAGGCGGGCAATCCAATAAATGCTACCAACTTGGTCAGAAGCTAATAGTATTTCACAAAACCCCGCAGAAGATGAATTGAGGGGGGGCCAGGTCGCTATTATCTTCGAAATAAACCTCCTATAACACAACCACGTCGATGACCCCAATAATAAACGGTGCTATCTTAAAACAACGTTGACTTGTCAGACCTCATTACGATGCAAGCAATTTTCTGACCTCCTCGCTACAACTCATCTTCAGGACTTGCTGTAAACTTTGGAGCGGTGGACTGGCTGTCACTTGACGCTCTGGGCTGAGGAACCCAAAGTAATGGGGATCAGATTGTAAGTATCGCTTGGATCACACTTCTGCAACAAACGAGAAAGACAAATAAGGCATTGCAATCATTTCATTGGGACCGTGAAGCCCAGGCAAAAGCAAAAAGCTCGCCATTGTCTTTGTAGTGAACCTCCCAGCAAAAAAACACTGCGTAGATAGCCATCATGCAACGGCAACATCTTACAACTTTTAAAGCTCCATCACCACTCAAGTGGTTCCTTAACCTCCTCCCCACGATTCGTCTTCGGCACAGGCACAGGCTTGACAGCCAACTTCCCATTCTTGCCTCGCTTCAAATAACCAGTTCCATCCAACCACGGCGTTTTCGCAGACATCTTCTTTTCAAAGGCATTAATCTTATCCTCCATCTGCATTGTCAATCCGATATCATCAAGGCCATTAATTAAGCAGTGTTTCCGGAATTCCTCAACTTCGAAACTACAGATTTTCTTTCCGGACGCATCGTTGATGGTTTGATTTGGGAGATCAACTTCGATATCCTTTCCGGCGCGAGCTTCGGCTGCGATGGCATCGAGATCGGCCTTGTTCGTGATAGCAATGGGCAACATGCCGTTCTTGAAAGTGTTGTTGAAGAAGATATCAGCGTATGAAGGTGCGATCACACATTTGATGCCGAAATCAAGGAGGGCCCAAGGAGCGTGTTCACGTGAGGATCCGCATCCAAAATTAGGTCCAGTAACGACAAGGATCTTGGCTTTTCGATATGGTTCTTGGTTGAGAATGAAGTCTGGCTTTTCCGATCCGTCCTCGTTGAATCTGAGAGCGTAAAAGAGAGCTTTGCCAAGACCGGTTCGCTTGATTGTTTTTAAGAATTGTTTGGGGATGATGGCGTCTGTGTCGACGTTCGCTCGTTCCATAGGGGCTGCGAGGCCTTTGTAAACTTCGAATTTGGGAAGACCTGTGCTGGTGTGAGATGCCATGGTATTTGTGTGGGGTCCGTTGTCCTCTGGCTGGTCGCCAATCATTTCTCGCTCGTCGTCATCGGTGTCGACTCGCTCATCAACGTGAGGCTTGACTTGCATTGGTTTTGGTGATGCTTTGCGGGGTGTAGCATTCCTTTCGGCGAGTTTCCGAACATCTGTGAGCTTGCCAACGATCGCACATGCGGCAGCAGTAACCGGGGAAACCAAATGCGTGCGACCACCAGCTCCTTGTCGTCCTTCAAAATTTCGGTTGCTGGTACTGGCGCATCGCTCCTTTGGTGACAAGATATCGGGGTTCATGCCAAGGCACATACTGCATCCGGCCTCTCGCCATTCGAAACCAGCCTCAGTGAAGATCTGGTCGAGGCCTTCTGCTTCTGCTTGATCCTTCACGAGTCCGGAACCAGGAACGATCATGGCCCGCTTGATATTCGCTGCGACCTTTCGGCCCTTAACAACTTGTGCTGCTGCTCGAAGATCCTCAATTCGGGCATTTGTGCAAGATCCAATGAAGATCTTATCCAAGACAATTTCCTCCATGGGAGTTCCAGCAGTGAGTCCCATATATTCGAGCATTCTCTTTCCTGCCGCCTTCTTCTCTGCAGTTTCAAATGTTTCAGGGTCAGGGACGTTGCCGGTAATTGGGACAACGTCCTCTGGGCTGGTTCCCCATGTAACCGTGGGGGCGATATCCTTCGCATCTATGAAGACATCGATATCGTATTTCGCACCCTCGTCAGACTTAAGACTCTTCCAATACTTGACAGCCCGATTCCACTCATCCGATCCGTATTTTGGCGCAAGAGGTCGGTTCTTGAGGTATTCGAAAGTAATCTCATCCGGGGCAACCATTCCAGCTCTGGCACCACCCTCAATCGACATATTACAAATCGACATTCTGGCCTCCATGCTCAAAGCTCTGATGGCAGAACCGCAGAACTCAATAACAGTACCAGTGCCACCAGCCGTGCCGATTTTGCCAATAGCGTGAAGAATGATATCCTTCGAGCTGACTCCAGGAGCGAGATCGCCATCAACTTGAATCCGCATATTCTTGCTGCGCTTCGTAATTAAAGTCTGTGTAGCAAGGACGTGCTCTACCTCAGATGTGCCGATGCCAAAAGCCAAAGCTCCGAACGCTCCATGTGTGGATGTGTGACTATCGCCACACACGACTGTTGTACCCGGGAGTGTGAAACCTTGCTCGGGACCGATGATGTGTACGATTCCCTGACGCTTGTCACCAAGTCCAAAATATGTGATGCCGAAGTCTTTGACATTGTCTTCGAGGGTCATGCATTGAAGGCGAGAGTCTTCTTCTTCGACGAAGGTTTCGATGTTCTTGAGAGATTTGCGGGACGTGGTTGGGACGTTCTGTTGCCACTGTCAGCTGCTGTTGAAAATATTTGAGCAATTGAGACGGACGTGATCGGTGGTTGCGAGTGTGCAGTCTGGTCTTCTGACTTTTCGGCCTGCATTCTTCAATCCCTCAAAAGCTTGCTGTTTGCCTCCATTAGCATTTGTCGCCCCCACATGGTACTTGGGACCAACACACAGGTGAGGTGACTTCGTGAACCAAATGTCTGTCTGATGAAAAGTCAGTACAATGTTCGAGACAGTACACAATCATGGAAAGAGTCCCACATACCAATATAAAGTAAAATCGTGCCATCGAGTCTCTCATCCACGATATGGTCCTGGAAAACCTTATCGTAGAGAGTTTGAGCTCTCCCTTCAGCAGAAGGCATATTTGCACACTCTCTGTACTTAAATTATTCGAGGCAAAGGCCTGCGATTGACATCAAAGAGTTTTAAAGGAAGAAAGAGTTGGAATTGTTGAGTAAATTAAATTTGCAGCTGTGCGGGGTGTTTATGGTTTAAGAATGATGCACTGCTCGAGATCGGAAGCCGATGTCGGCGAAGGAGTTCCGAATAGGGCTGTGCGAACGAACAATCCGAAATACGAGCGCATTCATTGGATGATGAGAAAGTGTGGAGAACTTTGTGAATGGACATCTGCAATGAGTGAGCATGCGATCAAGCTGCATGCATTCAACGACGCCAGATTCATCACACAAATCAGCCCTGATATTCATAGCAATTGCATAATTGTGGTCTATTTCAAGGCCTGGGTCTGTCGATACTTGGAAAGCCTGCATAATCTACAATGCTGCATGTACTGATACTTCTATCAGTCGTTATCTAGTGGTCCACCATCGTATACACCGCTACAACGTTGAGTCCGTTCGTACGTATACAATCATGGAGTCCCATGCTCTGAGGGCCAATAGCCTATCAATGAAAAAGAAAGTAATCCTCCCCGCTTTCTGACCTTCCTGATATTGATAATTCGGACAAGCACAATCCCAGCTCCAAAGGCATTAACCCCAACTCATAACACCTGCTAACAAGGCCAGCTCATTCTCAAGAGCTAGTCATAACTCAGAAAACAGTCCGAATTGCTTTGATAACCCCATAATCACGGCCCTGAAACTAAAGCCATTATCAAAGGCTAGTAAGAATACGGAAAACACTCCAAAACGCCCTAACAATCTGCAACCCTATAATCACAGCCCTGATAACTAGAACCGCCACCAAAAGCATAGCGAGCATAAAGGTAGCGGCCGCGATTAACAATGTAATATCTCGCAAAATAAGACGATGACCCCTCTCCCACCTCTTCCTAACGTCGGACTTCGGATCGAAGACTGTCTCAACGAACCACCACGCTGTTTGAATGATTCTAAATGCGATTCCGCTTATGTCCTGCATCGAGAAACATCGTGGGGTAGCCGACTTCGGAGTAACTCGTTTATCTGGCGAACCCCCCCTTTTGCCTTCGAATCATACAATCTTCATATCCTCCGCTTTCGGCTGTGTATCGCCCAATTAGTTGAGTCAGATTGACATTGGGGGTTGTAGAGACATACGCGAGGACTACCGCTCTGTGACAGAAGTGGTCAGCTTGGAGTTGCTTGATAGAATGCAGTGCTTGAGTAGGATGTGTGGACTTACATGACCCTTAGCACCACTTGCCTTTCGAATAGTAAGTGGTGAAGTTGCAACTCTGACTGGAGAACTTCGAACCTTGATTGGAGAGATGCCATTGTTATCCAGTGATGGTGAGAGACGCACAATTCCAGCTTTCTCCTCGAACGTAGGCTTTCGAGTTGGAGAAACACCTGCTCTCCGTAGGCTCCGAGGGAGATTAACAAGTTCCCTCACCTCAAACGATCCGTCCACAGCCACTGGCCTCCTATTCTCCACATTCAGGGATGAGTGCCAAACCACAAGAAAATCCTCCCATCCATCATTTGGTAACCCCGCTCTGGCAGCCCGGCTCAGTCTCCTGTCGCGCAAATAATGATCTGCATCTTCCAATATAGTCATGAAAGGATCTCCTATGCCTCTTTGACCTTCTGGGACTGCCTTGGCTCTCGTTCCCGCCTCTACTCTTGGCTTCCTTAATTTCGGCGGGTAAGTGCGTCCCCGTCTTGGCCTTCCGTCTTTGTCATAGCCGCCCGATGTCTCAGATTCTGGAACTCCGTGACCCCCACCGCGCGGGCTGCTGGGGTTTGAGGGAACATAGACGTGGATATGTGTGTGTTCTTCATGACGACCTTGTCGCCTCCTGGAGAAATCTTGTGACATAATCTTACGGTCCGTTGCTTCGGCGGCAAGAGGTGTTCCGATGATGTAGTGATGTCGGCTGGATTTGCTTGAGACCCTGTGCTCTGCACTGCGTGCAGCTTGCTGTTCTGAAGGGAGGTTATTCGTAATGGGATCCGACTCGGCTTTCGCTGTAGGGATCGGCGCCTCGTCTGAGTATTGCTCGTGTCGTCTTTTGGGCCGCCGAACTGGACGTCGAGGGGCAGAGGATGAGCAGACCTAGTAGTGGTGATGGTGGGTGCGGTGATGTATGGTACTGGACTGTCGAGTATTGTGGGAGGTGCCCATATCGTCGATGGAAGGATAGGTCGGGAGCTCAACGGGATCCGGGCTGCGAATGGATCTCTCAGGGTCAATGGTGGAAGCTCTTTCAGGGACTTGTAACGCTTTTCCGGGCTGGTAGCCTTGGGGCTTTGGTCCGACGGATGGGGGGTGTCGGCTTGACTCGGCGAAACTGACTGGGATGAGTCCCTGTAGCCTCTCTTCCTTCTTGGCTTTCTGACCTCGAAAGGTCGAGGGTCTTCTCTAAAAAAGAATCAGACTTCTGACACGGGGATATAGATTCCACGAATGATTTGGTCAGGGGTTGAGTGTCCAGAGTCACGTCGGCTCTTGGCAATTCACTTGTGGTCTTGGGTAGTTTCTGACGAAGGCTTCCAATGCGGTGGTCGTTCCGTACTAAATCTACAACGCTGCCCGTATGAGTGATGGTATTGGAAGATCCATTGTCCCCTCGTCGAATTGGTGACCAGACTGGCTTTCTTGGTATGACAGTACTGCGTTCATCTGACGGAGCTCTTGAACGTTCACTTGCCAAAGGGGAAGAAACCATTCGGTGACCAAAGTAGTCGCGGGATTCAATGTTGTTTGGATTTACATAGGGGGTTGGATCAGCTGCGCTGGGCATGGGAAACAGCCGATCACCAGGAGCAGTCTCTGGGATTTGTAGGTTAGCCTTGAAACCCGCTGTATCAGACTGTTGAACTGACCTCTTGCCGGACTTCCAACCACGGACTGCACAATCGGACTCAACTCGGGCTCGGTGACGCTACGCCAGCCGTCTTCGCTCAACTTCCATTTCCCACGTCTTCTCTGCTTCATTTTCAACTCCATCCCCTTCCGTTTCTCCATTTCCTTCTTCTTGTTATCCCGTAATGTCTGGACTCTCACCAACTCCGCCTGATGTTTGGCCTTTGCCTCTTCGTATCTTTGTTTCTGCTACTCGATATTCTTTGCCTCTTCATCAAGTTTCTTCTTCATCTCTTCGCCCATCTGACTCGGTTCACTGCTGCTCGTACCTGAAGTGACGTCCCAATATCCAGTCCTCGGATTCGCGCCTTGCACGCCAAGGAAATCACCACTCTCTCGCAGGCTTCGTCTCTGTTCCCTTCTAACATTCTTATCCTCAAATATCTTTTGTGTCTTCGTCATCTCGCGGTTCTCCAGTTCCGGAATATCCACGCCCAACAAAGGTATCTGGCTCTCGCATTGCTCCTTGCCGTGCTGATATAGAACTTCCCGTACTTCCTTGGCCTCTTTCTTCAAAGCAAAACGGCACCAGCGCCCTCCAAGTTTGCGGCTGTGAAATGCTCCACGTTCACCTCTATTTCCTCCTCGTTCCATACTTGAACTCACCAGACCCAATTCAATCCGATGATCGGGGCCTCCAACTGTGTCGGTGGTATTTCTACGAGGACCCCAGCTCCTCATCCTCCAAGTAAGACCTCCACAAACGGATTAGCATGAAAACGAAGCACACATCTTATGGAATCACATACCTCCATCGCCCATCTTAAGGTCGGGATTGGTAGAAACCGGTACCCCAAATACTAGCTCTACAGGTTCTTGAGTGCTGTTCTCTTCATATTGCTGACGAAGAGTATGTCCTTTTTCTTCGCGATGAGACGGTGAAATGCGTGATATGCAGGCGCTGATTGACAACGATCGACCATGTGCTCGTTGAATTTAGGCGTTTGTGTCGACGGCGATGGGGGGCGATTGCTTGGGCTTGAGCTTTTGCAGGAGAGGTTGGTTGTGAACGGAAGGGGGCAAGACTGCGAGTGGATGTGGAGATGGCGGCTCTACTCCCGTTGAGTCTGATGACCTTGTTGTGTGCGTGGATGCAGAGAAGAGTGTGGAAGAGCGATGAGTGTTGGATGAAGGTTGAAGAGTGTTGGTTTTGAACTTACATGGCTGGCTAGCTAAAGGAGTTGCTTCCTAAAAGAAGAGTCTATCGAAAGGAGAAATTGGAAGGAGTAACCCAGAGCTTCCCTTTTCCATAACGGCATCGTAAAAACAAAAACAAAACAAAACAAGAAAAAAAAAAACTCACAGACAAGAGATCCAAGGGTGAGGCATGAGAAATACTTCAATTGCTATAGTATGTGCCAACCCAGGGAATTAAAGACCACATCCACATGGTCCAAAACGCCAACCAATGCTGATTTATTCCTTGCTCGTACCCAAACATCACCATCTTGAAGGTCCTCTCTTATAGGGACTATCAGTATTCCCCGGTCTCGGCTTCATTCCTCCAAACGGACCAGGAGCACTCGTGCGTCTTCCATCCTCCTCCGAGGAAGATATCCTGTCAAACATTTGCCGGCTAATATCACTCTGCCTCTTCGCTGGGCTTTTGCTCCTCTCCCTCTGTTCTTGGATTTCACTTCTCGCCATATCGAAGGAGTTTCTTGGTAGCTCTCGTTGTCCACCGCGTTGTATATCATACATGCTTGTTGCTTTCTTGAGTGGCGAATTGGCATGGCTAAAGACTCCTAAACTGCCTCCGTCGCCTGTGATGGTTCCAGTGGAGACAGCCCCAGATGTACTTTGTCGGAATTGAGGTTGGCGAATCGCTGTTCGAGGCGTTATGCCAGTAAAAGGTGTAGGTTCTCGGGAATTGTATGCGGAAGGTGTGTATCCTCCCAGCGTAGGGGAAAAGGTTCGTTGCGAAATCCCGGACTTGCTCTCAGGATCGACATGTTTGGCGTAATTTGGGTTGGGGTTGGTTTTAAATACTCCGCGTTTGAGAACAACGGTCGGCGTATAAGTGTCCACCTTGTCTCCCTCCTCTTTGTTCTCGGCGTATTGGGTACCAACATCTCGAACAAGAGGGTTGAGTCGGGGGTGGACGTATTTGATGTCGTATTCGCTCATAACCTCTTTGTGGATGATTGCGGAGTCTTTCTCCTGCCGGGAGAAGCTCGTCTGAAGCAGGAATAGTTGTGAGGACATAATAATTTGTAGAAATAAAGTCGTGAAGACCGTCATACTTGGTCGTGGGTCCGACGAAAGCGTAGGGAGGAACAGCCAATAGACCAGCACATGGCCAGGGCTGAACAAACAGAATAATCGTAGGCAAATTGGCAGTGGATCCCAAACAGCAAGCTCCCAAACATCGCGGGTTGGGTCTGGATGTGCCCTGGATACGGCGCTGGTATCTCCAAGTATGCTAGTAAGGAATCGAAGTGGGGAAGAGGAAACAGGAGAAGAGTCGACGCGTACTCGATGTGCTGATGGAGTATTTTGAGGGTCCTCTATGGAGCTCTCGAATAGTCGGTAATGACGCTTTCGAGTGAATGTGTATATCGTGTTCGCAATAGAGAAGTAGGTTAAGAGATGGACAATGAAAGTGGCCTGGGAAAGTCAGCAGGGCTCTGTTTTCATGGGACAGATATCTCACAATGTAACCCAACCAGCCAGAGCCGTACTCAATATCCCCAAAGACATCATCTCCTCCACTTCCGTAAGAAGAACCACTGTTTGCCCGCGCAATCAAAATAGCCACATGCAAACCTAGAGCAAGAGGAGTTCCAACCTGTTTGGAATCCCAGTCCCGAGTCTCAAACTCCTCCGACAGCCACAACAAGAAATCCCCCGGATTTAGGTAATCTCGAATTCGATCCAGCAAGGGTTTTCTTCGCACGAGCCTCGGCATATTGACGAGTTATGAAATCCCTCCTCACATCCTCAGGTTTCCTGGTGAAAGGTTGACAGGAAGTCAACGAATGTTCTTTGTTTACAAGGTAGAATTTCGGATTTCGCGACGTCGCTGCTCTTTGATTTGACAGGGGTGGATAACGCTAAACTAGTGCTAGTGGGATGCCGCCCTGGTCGAAGCTTCCTATGCACACTGAGCTGATTGCGATTGAAGGTTCACAAGACCTCACTCACCCACATCCGGACAAAATGGCAGCTCCAGCTTCTGCCTACAAAGATAGGCAATTTCTTGCGGTGATCGGAGATGAGGTGAGTAACTTGTCTACTAAAATTGAGAGCTCCCGCCAACGAATTACTCAGGACTCAGTGACAGGCCTGCTTCTGGCAGGTATTGGTGTATGGATTGCCCTCTTCGAATTCGAATTGCAGGGTAATAGATATTAATTCTGGAATAGCATGTCACGGCACCACCAGATTCGCAGAAGAACTTCCTAGTTGTCGACAGCAAGACGGACAATGCAGCTATCGAAGAGGCTTTCGAGAGATTCACAACGGAGAGGAAGGATATTGGAATTCTTTTGATCAATCAACATGTAAGTAGCACTGTTATATTGTTGTGAACTGAGGCTGATGCTTGCAGATTGCTGAGAGGATACGCCACCGAGTTGACACATACACTGCTGCTTTCCCTGCGTTACTGGAGATTCCGAGTAAGGACCATCCATACGATCCGGAGAAGGATAGCGTTTTGAGGAGAGTTCGACGGTTATTTGGAGAGTAGAGAGATAAAATGTCATGTATATTGTTTGCTGGGATGTGGCATGAGAGCGTTGCAATTGTCTAGAGAGCTGGTTAGGGGCAGAATACTGGCGTTATTGCGAATCGAATACACCTTCAGTATGAGCATCACATACTTTCCAGAGCACAATTCTTGAGGCTTAATTCGAGGTCAGGTTCCTGCATACATATTGAATTGTTTAGGGTGGGTGGTATGTCGCTGGACGTGGTGCTTCAACAGAAGAAGTATCCAAATCCAGGCTGCCAGGTAGCTCAGAAAAGCTTTCTTAGGGAACAGAGGACATTCTGAAACCATCAATATCCTATCAGTCTTGTCATTTCCAATCTCAATGCTGCTGCGTCCAATATTCTTGTAAGGATGCTACCTTGAGATTGTATACCCTGCTGTGTATTCGAAATTTGTCTATGACCGCAGGCGGTTCAAGCCAGCATGGTACAGATTCGAGCAGATACGTCGAATCCTCAACATAGCCATCACCTCAGCCTTACGCTCGCCATCAAGTCATGTAAAAGCTGCTATGATGGAGACTAAAGAGGTGCTATGATGATGTTGTTGAAGCCGGACCCAAAAGTAGTCCAAAGCGTCTCATCCAGATGCTAAATGAAAGCGTGATCAGCTTCATATTGTCAACCTCGCGATCCGTAAGTGGCTGCAGGAAGGTCTGATAGATAGCTTTCGAACCGCACTCGAAGTAATTTGATGAATAAGAGTATGATCGAAGACTAGAAATGGCCCTTCGCCACCAGAATACGCACAATCAGAATCCTGCAAAAGTTCACCTTCGATGCCTCTCAGCGTTCGAAGTTCTGTAAAGGAGATCACTGCATGCATCATCAGTTTCGTCAGCTATCGATGAGCTCATATACAGCAAGTTCAGTGAGCCCCAGTGGTCGAGCTGCCTGTCTAGAGTAGAACTGTTGTAGGATCATTCTCTACTTCATCACGGCGAGGTGCTGCTACCATCGACGAACCATTCCTGTTGCCTTCTAAGTACGATACTAAGTCCAGTTCACCATCCCCCAAGGTAGACCAAGCAGACTCTTCTTCAAAACCTAGCGCAAAAGCTGAGATCTCAATGAAAAGATATTTCCCAAAAGGGAGTGCAATCAAAAATAACGCCGATGGCGTCCCCGGAGGAAAGCCAACGATTCTTGCCGCCTCGATGTGCAA
The DNA here is from genome assembly GCA_002803225.1 of Gamarada debralockiae. Lineage (NCBI taxonomy): Eukaryota > Fungi > Ascomycota > Leotiomycetes > Helotiales > Hyphodiscaceae > Gamarada > Gamarada debralockiae. The sequence goes on along the minus strand of NXFV01000866.1, from coordinate 11,294 downwards.
TGAAGGGCTCGTATCGCAGCACTAGGTATTCGTGATCACCAGTGCTTCAACAAGGTAAGTATGAAGAAGAAGAGAAAAAAAAATTGGAAAGCTCGGAGGGGAAGAGAGATATTTATACTTGGGCGCCACCCTGACGACGCACGGGCCTTGTCAAAATTACCACACGGGTTTGAGTTTTACAAAAGTGCAAACATTTGATCACGTGGAGTGGTGAATTCGTGTTGGACATTCATTTGAATGTGTTGCAGAGGGATGGTTTTAGGGATATATTTCAGGGGATACTCGCTAAATTAGGGGATTGGATTTTTGATCCGACTGAGCTTTCCTAGCTGGAAGTAGTAAAAATGTGTTATGAGTCTTCCCGTTTGAACAACTTGTGTCTCTGGCAGTCACGAGGCCAGCTTCTCAACATCAATACGTCGATTGGGAAGAAACGACTGGGAATTTGGATCTCTATTAAGTTCATACCATTCTCGAATCCACCCTCAATCTACTTTACTCCTAAATTGTGCTTCTAACTGCACGGTTCATGGTCAGAAGACCAAGTTTGTGATCGCGTGAATCATCTTTGCACAGCCGCCAACCAGCAAACTTGAAGAAGCAGCACATATTTAGAAGTCTCACTCTGATATTGTATCCTCTCTTTCAATCCCTAAATTCTGGAACCCCAAATCCCTCTATCAAAATCCCTTTGAACCTCCTGACACCAAAAACGTCATCAAACTGCATCCTTAGCGCCGCCGCCCCGCCACTTTTGCAACGAACCGTTCCCCAAACCTCCAATCACTTCTCATCTCAAACCACACGATAGCCTCGTCCTCCTCCTCCCAAACACCCAAAGTCACGATGAAGTTCACTCTCAGCATCCTTACGCTGCTCCTCAGCACGCTCGTCGCCTCAAACGGCTTATCGTTCTTGGGCAGCCAGAAGGCGCTCGGAGACGGCGACGCCGTGCCTGGCGATAACCCACTCACGTATTGCAAGAAGGATCACGATGATGATCTTCTTGTGCTGGAGAAGGTTAATTTGACGCCTAATCCTCCTCTTAAGTATGCTTCCCTTATACAACTGTCCTTCAAATTGTGCAGATTTCCTGTTGTGCAGATCCTGATTATTTAATGTAGGGGATCGAAGCTCACGATCGAAGCCGTTGGCACGCTTCTCGAAGATGTGGATGAGGGCGCATATGTTGTGTTGCAAGTTAAATATGGACTGATTAGACTTGTGAATACGGAGGCGGATCTCTGCGAGCAGGTTTCGAACGTGGATTTGACCTGCCCGATTAAGAAGGGAAAGACTACGATTGTGAAGGATGTTGAGTTGCCAAAGGAGATTCCTCCTGTTCGTACATACCTTCTCACCATGTCTCCCTCACCTACTAATGCCCTTATCTAGGGAACATACACCGTTTTCGCCGACGCTTACACAGCACGACCTGAGAGCAAGAAGATCATCTGCTTGGAAGCTACCGTTACTTTCCCAGCATAGATGCGATAGGAGATGCGTTCTTGCCCTTACAAACACATGCGATGGTAGGGATGAGATGACCTAGAGAGAGGCCTTAATGCGTGGAGGAGCAATTTTTTTTTTCGATGCATTGCTGGCTGCGTTGCAGATACCAATGGATTTGGAGTTTTCCTTTGGGGACGCATTGTACTTATGGAGGTTCATATATCTGCGGTAAATATACTGGATACACATATTTGCCAGAGATACTGGTTTATGAGTTGTAAGTTGCGTTGGTTTGCGTTGTTTATTCCGGCCTCAAGTCCATAATGTGCCTTTTCAAGTTTCTTCGATATCTGAAAAGGGAACTGCGTCAATTCATTCTTATTAGAGATATTGAGTACATTAAGTTTCCCTCTTCATTGAAGTTTACATCAGCTACAATCGCTTTCTCGTTCGTTCTGTTCATCTCGGTATAATGCTGTCATACAAGCTCCAGACCTCTATCCCGCCAACCATCCGCTCCTCCACACCCTACAAACTCTTCTTCGCACTTCCATTAACTCCCATCCTCCCAACCACTGCAAACGCCTTCGCACTTTCCCTAATACTGCTAAACAAGCACACTATCCTCTGTTAGCCCTCACCCTCAAGCTCATCTCATCCACAACCCAACCCAACCCCAAAAAGAAAATCAAAACTTACAAGCAGGTACAACAAGCCAAAAACTATTCATGAACACAAAGTAAAACCAAAAGTAGTACGGCTCAGGACGATAGAACGTCTTTCCAGAATAAAAGTCGTCGAATAGACTGGTCAGGTAGTACAGTGCGTCGCCGTAGAACTGGCCTGTGGAGACGAGGGCTTGGATTGGGTGGCGGTAGGGAGAGGAGGTGGTTATTAGGTAGGCTGTTAGGAAGGAGAGGGGGCCCCATGTTACCTGTGGGCGTCAGTGGGATGGGGATGGGGAGGGAAGGGGAAGGGAGACGAACGGCGGTAATAGTTTCCATGCAGAGGACGAATGGGTCTGAAAACATGTATCTTGAATCTGACAGCGAGTACTCTTTCCACAGCTGCCCAAAGAAATCGGTCATAGATGCCATTCGGGTATGGTTGAGCATGAAATATCCTTCGAAGAAGAAATGAATCGAACCGCCTGTAAAATATCAGAACGTGGTTTTCAATCTTCATAATAGAGTGAACAACTTACACAAAACAAACCACAAGACCAATGCCTGATCAGTCCCCCTCAAATTCGGGTTGACCTTCTTCACAACCATTAAAGTCACTCCCGCAATTAGAGCCCATCCTCCAGCAAAAGCCAGAATGAGCGTAACTACATCCCAATCATTTGCAACGAATATACCCCCTGAAAGACGAATTCCTGGAGGATAATATGGATGAAGAGCTGCAATGGGCTCCGCCGTAGACATTTTGAAATCGTCCACCCAGGTTGAAGTCCCGATGTCGGATTGAAACTTCTCCTGAGATGCTGAGGCTCTTCCAAAGATTTAAACATCCGGCTGTGTCTTGAGATTGGCCGAGCAGCTGGGCTAGCTGGATGCAAGACCAAATTACCCGGAGGCAGTGCAAACAGGGGCTTGCAACTATGAAGTAATTCAGTTACACAAGATCTATTTAATTTACGAGTCCAAGATATGGATGAAACTTTTGCATTCACACGGGGAAACAAATCTGGGGAAAGTCCACTTCGAAAGAAGATCCACGGAAGCTCAGCGCACGTTCCCCTTTCTTGCCCTTTTGGGAATCTGTTCACGTGATAAATGGCAGATCGCTACTTTTGGTCTCACGATGCAATTTTGAAAGTCCCCGATTTTATAATTATCGTGATCTCCTAGCGGAATAATTTCTGATCCTTATCAAAACAATCAATTTGGGAGTGGATTTCTATTCGCTAAACTAAAAAAGTAACGCTACCTCGAGCTTGGTCTTGCATAGCCCCTGGTGGATTTCATCAGGCAGAAGCTCCCAAAAGCTGTTCGGCACATATTTCTTTCGACGTTCGCTGCTACGCTAAAATTCTGCGGGTCTTATTGGCTCAAATATTGTGAAGCCACCAATTATATTTCCTCGTAAGTTATGGCCGCTTTGAGGATCCAGCCAGTTAAGAGAGAGTGGACCAGCAGCAACCAGCCTTTGAAATCTTTCGAGAAAAGGAAACCCTTCATCTACGTGTACGACTCCTCTCTCAACATCGTTCACTACTCACTCTTATTCTGCTATCATCATTATATTATTATTGCAGCATGACTTTTTCAAAGGCCTTTTTGCTGCGTCCTTTGATCAGTACAGTATCGACTCTCTTCTATTGCTCCTGCGCCCCTCCCCCCATATCTTTAAAATAAAAGTTTCCGATTTAACAGTGGTCATTTTACGAACGACCTTTCTTCTGTATTTTCTAGCACGGGCTTTTCGTGCAGCTGGTCTGCAGGCTGGCTGTCAGCGAAACCGGCGCTATGCTTCACCGTATCTAGAGCCATCCTCAAAGCGGCAGGGCTTTCTAAGAGGTTAGCGCAAAGTCTTGAGTAGGGTCACTCAACTCGCCCATCCCCCTCTCTCTTCTCGCTTTTACAACCCAGATTCATGCAAGCACCCTTCAAAGACCACCAGAAGACACTCATTCACAGCACTGTCGTCGACATCTCGAGTCTCAACCTCCATTAACGACGCGTTGCCACTGAAGCGCATCACCTTCGACAGCCCTTCCATCACGATTTGACCTTCGCCTTCAACTCGACTGAAAAGCCTTCATATCCAAGTAGGAGCCCATTGTTAATCGCTCACCCATTCAGAAGGATTCGATCGCCATTTTCGGACTGCTACCCACACCTTCTTCGTCGCTGACATCTCGAGGCATCATTCACCTCTGTTCCTTCGAGTCCCACTAGTGACGGAGGTCGAGGCCGAGTATCAATCGCTCACTCTAATTCAACAACTGATGACAGCCATCGCGGACATCGGTCGTATTCCTCCTCGCTCTGCGATAACCTCTCTCATTGAGTCGCGGCCGTCTTCGTCATGCGACTCAGGCCTAGGAATCAGTGAACTCACCTTAGCCCTCTCATTCGAACAGCCACCCAGAGGCTCCTGCTAGATTATGACAGAAAGGCCCCTTTCAATTTCAACGCAGATCGCGACTCCGATTCAGCCCGCCTTCAACTCTACTGCTTCGATCTCTGCCAGCGATGCGCCTTCTGCGACCGAGCCCGTAGATGAAAATCCCGACGACTACACCATCAAGTGCATCTGTGAATGGTCCGAGGATGATGGAAACACAATTTTCTGCGAGACCTGCAATACATGGCAGCATATCGAATGCTTCTATCCCGGTCGAGCTGAGGAGACCTCCCACAAAGATTTCGATCACTCCTGTGCTGACTGCAAACCGCGACCTCTGGACCGTCGGCGTGCAATCGAATGGCAACGGAGCCAGAGTCTGAACAAAGTACCAAGTGATAACGGCGACAAGAAATCCAAGCGACCGGCTTCGAAGAGTCACAAGAAGAAGACGAAGCCTTCCGAGCTTCAAGTAAATGGCTATCACGACCACGATGGCCACAGAAACAGCAGCCCTCAAGATCACCATCCGCACACGAAGAAGACCAAAGGCCATCGATCAACGCAGTCGGTCAGTTCGCAGATCAAGCGCAGCCCTCCCTACAATTCACGACCTAACTCACATGCCCATCCTCCAAGTCCGGCCCACACACCGCCAGACTTGCCCAAAGACTTCGAAGTACATTCATTCTCCGAAACATTTCAACACCTCTACGATGACGACCAACCCTTTCAACGAAATGATTACAACACTTTTCCGCTTGTAGTCACCAATACAATAACTATGTGGCTTCATGACGCGGGAAAGCTACTGCAAGATACCGGTGTCGAGAGCGAGAAGGATGCTTTCCAACGTATCAAATCGGATCCGAGCTCATTAACATTTCCAGACGTTCGCGTCGACCGAAGGGAAGTTATGATCAATGACACAAATCGACGATACTGTTCGCTCGTCACACCAATGCCAATCAAAGACTCTTGCGCCATCGGAGAGCTCAATGGTCTTGTCGGCTTCCAGAAGGATTACTGCAATGACCCTTCCAATCGATGGCACGAATTCGTTCATCCAAAACCATTCGTTTTCTTTCCTTCTCACCTACCTCTCTATATCGACGCTCGAAATGAAGGATCGGATTATCGCTATACAAGAAGGAGCTGCCGACCAAATGCAACTGTGGACACCATGATTGCCCACGGAAGAGATTACCATTTCTGGCTGGTCAGCGAACGTCAAATAAACGCTGGTGAACAGGTTACGCTTCCTTGGGACTTCCGATTTCCGGCTCAATTCCGATCACGTTTCCTGCACTTGCTCAATCTTGGGGATCCAGATGGCGCGCCTTTCGATGGAGCCGACATTACAGATGAAGAATACGAACAACTCACCAGTGTAACGCACCTTGTATTGTCGGAGTATGGAGGTTGTGCTTGCGAACTCGGAAACGATTGCGCGTTTGCTCGATTCCATCGAAACTACCACGGCAGGTTGCATAACCAATCGAATGGAGTAAAATCGAAGAAGGGCCGCAAGTCGAAGCAAAATCATGTCTCGCCCACGAGCACTGGCCATGCCACCAACAGTCGAGCAGCGAGCGAGGGACAACAAGATCAATACGATGAAGATGACAGTCGGTCAGTATCGGGCTCAGTTCGAAGCAAGCCTCACAGTCGAGATCTGACTCCACTTCATGGCGTTGGTGATACGAATGGCATCCTGACCGAGCCTTCGGATCGCGAGAAGAGAAAGCTGGCAATGCTCGAAGATTCGTTTCGGAAGATGGAACAAGGGCAACCGTCGCGGAAAAAGAAGAGAACATCTGAAGGCTCGACGATGAGCGGACCGGCTTCGACTACACCTCAGCCCGCATCGAAACCCAGACAAAGATCTGTCGCACCTCGAGTTCCCATTTCACAATTGACGAATACAAACGGTTCGCGGACAAATAAATATGTAGATGCGAGTACGTCGAGGCGCGAATCTGATTCACCATTGAATGCCGGCTCACCAACTGGCCCAATACCTTCACCCAGCAATTCAGTATCGCGGAGTGGATCGATGCCATATAGATCGCGGCAGGCTTCGATGGCCCCGAAGAGCTCTTATACCGACGCCTCGACCCAAACTGACGAAGTCGAGAATGCCTGGTACAGCCGTCCCTCCGCCACCCCACCCCCAAAGAGACCCATCATACCTCTCTCTAAACGTCTCCTCAAGAATCGCCTCAAATTACAAGGGCAGATTGAGGCGCGGCGGGCCTCTGCCGGGGACGACCAGAGCATGCTAGGATCACCTACGGTGTCAATGGATTTAGATCGGCCAGGCCATGAAGAGGGTCCTAACCCAGAATCGCCAACTGATTCGCGCGGTCGCAACACAAGTATCGCATCATTGACTCCTTCAGTTGATGTTTCAGCAATTACGACGGATGTGAACATGACTGATGCGCCTGCAACCATGGTTGGCAATACGATAAAGCCTCCACCTCCGCCATGGCCTGGTCAATCGATCGCTGCTCCTCGATCCAATTCCATTCCCGGACAGAAGTCGCCAGATCTTCGAGTTCAGATGCCTCCTGCGCCCTCCTTTGCCATACCGAATATGTCTGGAAGCGGAACCCCTTCCGGCAACGTCACTCCGTCCTCAGCGGCTGGCTCCATCGCACAGTCTCCCTTCGGAACAGCCTTCCCGAGCACCTTCCCACCACCGCTCGTCAACGGAGCGGTACACAGTCCAGCCAAAGGTCCAAAGAAACTCAGCTTGAGCGACTACAGAGCTGCCCGAGCTAGGAAAGAGAACGAGTCTGCTGCAAAGAAGCCATCAGCGGGAAGCAGCCCCACAGTCGCCCCAGCCGTCCTCAAACCTTCCCTTTCAACAATCGAGGAAGCAAAGGCCGGGATATTAGAAGGATCTGCCATCGTCGACACCCCCATCGCTGAAAAGACGCTGGATCCCATAGCTTCGTGTGCAGGTCCCACCTCAGATCCCGCACCGAAGAATAACCTGCCATCGGAACAAATACCGAACGGCACATTGTAACATACATATTAGACATTGATCGCACTACGCGTTTTTCTTGCCTATCACTTGCTAGTCACACCTAGGAACCTAGCTTGTTTCTACTCATTTTTTCCTGTGATGAAGCTATGCTTTTGAGCGTTTGGCCGGTGTGGTACCTGGTTCAAAAAGGGGGGTTTGGGATATGGCGTTCTACGGAGGGGAAGGGATGCCTGTTATGGATCCCGCTTGTTTGTTTGATGATAAGGGATGTGGATGGATGGGGAAGGGATCTTTGCTGGATGGCATGACAGGGACGACTGTTTGCCGGGGAGGGCAAGATTTGTTGTGTACCAGTAGCTGTCTGTTAGGAAGAAGCCGCTACGGCAATTTCAAAATTTCAATCCTTCAATCGCTGTTCCAGTATGAATGATTGTTACTTGAAGTGTGACCCTATTGTAGAGATCTACCTGTTCATGTTAAAGCATGAGAAGGTCACGTTGGATCTCTCGTCAACCTCAGTAGCCATGTCTTTCTATATTACTGAGTACTGGCACAATGTCATAAATCTTACACACCATCCCGTGAATAATGCATCCCATCCCACAGACCTACACTGTCAAATTGTCCGACTTGAATATCCACAACGCCAATCTATGCCTGACAAACAAGCCCAGCAATCCACACACAACTTGCATAGCTAGGATCTCCATAGCAAGTCTATCCTCCCTCTTTGGCCCAAACCACACCAGCCACAGATTCAAAATCGTCAAATTGCTACTCTCCAGAATCTGGCCCTCCTTATTCGTCGTAACCCTAAGCAGATACAATTTATCCAACACCTTCAAAACCATCCCAATCACCGGCTTTGGAGGATGTGACCACTCCGTTACACTAGGTTCTAGTAGTCCAGTGCGAGCATTGAAGCGGGGTAGTCGATGTCGTGGACATTCGATTATACGGAAGATTTGGGGGGCGGAGTAGACGAAGTTGAAGATTTGCGGGATGAAGAGTAGGAGCAGCGTTTTGGAGAAATGACCTAGGATGCCGACGACGGCGAAGACCATACCGGCGAAATAGCAGTAGGTGTCTCCTACGAAGACGCGGGCGGGGTACCAGTTGTGCCACCACAGCGCCAGAGAGACGCCTATAAACGGCAACAACATGTAAAGCGAAAACAAATGCGAGTCCGTAGCAGGATGTGGATATGGTGCCAGTAGGTAGAGCGAATCATTGAGGACGAGGAGGAAGGCAATGACGAGCGATTGCGAGACTTCGATGCCGTTAATCCCAGCGAGGATGTTGATGCTGTTTGGGCAGAATATGGCTACGGCTGCCATGTAGACATAGTAGAGGAATCCTAGCTCGAAGAGTTCGCCGAAGTAGGGCTGGAGGGGAGTAGGGATCACGATTTGGGTTACGCCGAAATCGACGAAATAGACGATTAGGAGAGGAATGCTGGCGAATGCTGGGATGAAGAATTTGTGGCGCCAGCGGATGTCGAAGAGGTCGTCACCTATGCCGAGGATGGCGACGGATTGGAGGGAGAGGATTGCTGAGAGATAGGATGCTAGCTATTTCTTGTCAGCCTGTGCCCTTCGAACCAAAGCTGGAGAAGTACCTTGCTGTGAGGGAAGCGATGCAAGAATCGTCCCGTCTCTACAACTTCCAACTCCATAACCACATCTCGATTACCTCCTCCTGATGTAGCGGCCACGATGTCCTTATAAAACGGAAACGGGATAAACATGATGATGAGAAGGAGGTAGACGACAGCGCAAATAGCGCCCATAGTCTCAGGTATCTCCTTCTTATGCACTTTACTCATATCCTTCCCCTTCAACCCGGCTTTCATGAATGTAGGGCCCAACCATCGGATCATGGAGTAGGAGGCCGCGAATGCGATGCCGCTGAAGGCGAGAGACGCGATGAGAGGTTCGCCATCGCCGTGGAAGGTGTTCGCGATTATGCCGAAGCATGCGAGGGATAGAGACAGAAGACTCAATGTCTCGGTAAAGGAAAGTTCGGAGGGAGTAGACATTGTCGTTTGATCATTGCGATGGGGATGTTGAAAATTGGATGGTCGCAGTGACGAGGCTGAAAAGCCACGAATTCGAAACAAAAATGATCGGTGCAAATCTAAAACCGGCAAGCGCGGGGCTGAGGTTTTTTGACCTGTGAAGCGAGTGAGTGCCCAATTACTATGATTCTGAGATTAACAGTCACTTCGAAACGGGCTTCCCCCAATCATTGTCTCATAAAAGTCGGCTCCACTTTCTGAATTAATCCTTGCATGCAGCTTTGCCGTTTCAGTAAGGCGCAGTTGCAAGGGTAATGTTCCGATGTACCTCCTCGCTTTCTGGAGGAGTTGTGAACGAGGTGTATGGTGTTGGCTCCTATAGCCTGTGATTAATGTGTGTAGTCAAGGAGTTCTCCTGAGATTCCCGAGTGTCGAGGCGTTGACGCGGCGCTCTTGATATCATGCGATTCTTATTTTCTGGTTGGCTTCTTGAATAGCAGTCCTATACTCTACGAAACGGGGTTTCAAAGTGTTGGAAGTGGTTACTGATCCATGGACGTTGCTGATCTTCTATTATAAATACTGTCTTTAATGGTGGACGTAAAAGACTTAAGGCTATATTACGGCTGAAGACAGGTTCTTCGGCCATAAGAAAAGGAGAAATAACCACTGGCTTCTATGGTTTTACAAGTCGATGGTTTGGTCGGATAGTTGTCAAGAAAATGGTAACAATTCTGAGATGCACAGCTCTTTGAACTACTATTTGTATTGTGAGGTAAAATTTTACACGAAAGGCGACAGATGACGAAAATGAGATGATTGACGACAACCGAATGGCGTGACTACTTCGTACTAGCCAAGTACCAAGCGCTGCGCTTACATGAAGCCCAAGGGTTATTCATTTCAAAGCAGTTGTATTTCTAATTCAAAAGCATTTATAAGGCGTTGAAGATCTCAAAGAGGCATAAAAAAACCATCAATAGCAATGGAGGTGGGCGGGGCGGATGTCTAGGGAAATTTTAGAAAGAAAGCTCCAAGATTAACACGCGACCAGAAGCGCTCCCTAAACCAACAGCTTTTCCACGTATATCAGTGCACCATGGTCTGTACTCGGGAGGAAGCCAAAGGACATTTTCCGTCTCCGTAGCTATCCATTGCTCCTTCACGAATATACTACGTGGAAGACTTGGCCGGGAAGGGGTTGCGCTAGGAGAAGATGATTCAGTAAATACCTGTCCTCGATCAGTTCTTAGGGCTGTCCCGTCTTCAGAGAACGAAAGGCGTTCAAGAATGGTGTCAACTTGAATCGTCTGCAGGGCCGCTCCTGAGCCGGCATCCCACAGCCTGACCGTCTTGTCGTACGAAGCCGACGCTAGCAGCTTGCCGTCTGGCGAGAAGGCTATAGCGTAGACGGAGTCCGAATGGCCCTCGAGCGTCTGCAGGGCCGCTCCTGAGCCGGCGTCCCACAGCCTGACCGTCTTATCGTCCGAACCTGATGCTAGCAGCTTGCCGTCTTGCGAGAAGGCTATAGCGTAGACGGAGTCCGAATGGCCCTCGAGCGTCTGCAGGGCCGCTCCTGAGCCGGCGTCCCACAGCCTGACCGTCTTGTCGCCCGAAGCCGACGCCAGCAGCTTGCTGTCCGGCGAGAAGACCACGGCGTTGACGATGCCCGAATGGCCCTCGAGCGTCTGCAGGGCCGCTCCTGAGCCGGCGTCCCACAGCCTGACCGTCTTGTCGCCCGAAGCTGATGCTAGC